>JAVQJD010005743.1:0-14221 GCA_036023655.1 Nannoperca australis
TAATCTAATATTTGTGGGTCTGGCGCCGCTCTTCACTGCAGAGGAGCGATGTGTTGGGGTGCTAGTTGAACAGACACTGCTCTGTGTTCTCTCATGCTCTACTTAAGCTCTCGTCTCCATACGCTTGAACGCTTGGGCATTTGTGTGTGTGTGTGTGTGTGTGTGGGGGGGGGTGTATGCATGTGCATGTGCATGCAGCGAGGGCAGGATAATGTGCACGTGGGCCTCTAGTGTCATGTGGGGGGGAAACAGAAATCAGTGTGGAGGGAACGCTGCACAGGGGGAGCTGAGCGCTAAACGAGTCTTTATAAAGGAAGTGAATAATGTAAAGCACAAATCAACACGATGAAGGCGACCCTCTCGTCTGCTCGTGGGTCTTTAGAGGTTCGACAGTGAATTACCTGTCTCGCTCATATCCACTTTCATTATGGCCTGACATTCAGCGAGCATGTGTGTGTGTGTGTGTACCTGAATGTCACGGCGTAATGAGAATGGATGTGACAGTGACAGGGCCATCAACGAATGGACAGCCTCCCTTTTTTTCCTAGTGACATGTGGCGCATACATGCTGCGGGAACACACACACACACACACACACACACACACACACACACGCACGCACACACACACACACACACACACGCACACACACACACACACACACAATCTTGCTCTATCTAAGACAGTAGGGTGCAATAGAGCCAAGACAATAACCAAACTCTATTTACCAGACCTCATTCCCTCATACGGACCCGAAGTAATTACTTTTAAATTGCAAAACTGAGGAACATTAACAAACGGTTGCGGCAATTTAGGTCCGCCTGAGGCTCGACAGCTTGTTTTCAAATGGAAATGAAGGTATTTTGCTATTGTCCACTGCAATATCGTTGTGTTATGGTTTAAGGCTTTTTTTCTTTCTGTGTGCTTGATAAAAGCAAGGGACACTCGCAGTGTTTACCAGGCCCATTGTGGCAGACGACTGCTCAGAGCGAGGATAATTCTAGCTTAATACTAACGCTGTCGGAGGAGAGTGTCACTCCTACTCAGAAAGACAGACGCTCTTCCGCTGCTGCTGCCGCCGCTCGGCCACACGAATCAACACAGACACTTCACTGATATTCGCAGTGTGAGAACATAAACAGAAAATCCCAACATACACTAACAGACGCAGGGAGGAGCATGTGTTTTCCCCACGTCAGGGTCACAGCACATCAACGGCAGCCATGATTATTGTGATCAGTTGACTGGCTACGGGGGTGAACGTCGCCCGTCTTTCGTCTTCAACACAGCCTGTTATTACCACTTTTTGTCTCTCTCTCACACTCGTCTTATACTGTGTAATTCTCCCAATCACAGCCCTGTCATGCTGCCCTGTCACCGGCCTGACGGTGCTGACGAGGGCGCCCCCAACAACACAAAGCTTATTATATCAAGGCACCGCCTGGGGTCGCTGTGCAGCTGATGAGGTCTGTAACACCACCTGCTCAGTGAGGCTGTTGTGTCAAAGTTTCTCCCCGCTGGAGAATTAGTGAGCAGCGAATATCTGATTTCATCACAAGTCGAACAACAACAACAAAAAGAAAAGAAACATTACTGGCTTCATTTTAAGAAATGTATGTAAATGTTTTGTATTTGTTCTGTTCAAACGGGCCTAAAACTAAGACCTGAACCTGCTACTGGCTTTAGAAAGAGAGACCTGAACCTCGTTGAAGCTGGTTTTATTTCCTCCATCACTGACACGCTACGACTAATGCAACACATCGGCTACACACACGGTGTCAATGGGCATTGCTACTTGCAACAGGTGACACGCATGGATATCATGCATGGATGTTTGGCACAGTCAGAGAAAGGAAGAGAGAGAAGCTTCTTAATGAATTACAGTGGAAAGTCTAATCCCAAACTTTCTGGAGACCCAGTCAGGACACGGTGTTCTCTCTGGCGTCCTACAGCAGAGAGATGCTTTTTAAACTAACTTCATATTATATGTCATGTATCCTATTAACTTTATATTGTCTTCTAACATTGCTACTTCTGTCTACTTTGTACATCCAGTACTTTTCACACGTCTGCTATAAGGCTATAATGTTCGATTTTAAACCCACTTTGAGGCAAATGTACAATGTTTAGGCTTTTTGAATGTGAGAAGATCAGAGCAACAGATTATAGAACTGCTGCCCAAGCAAAGTACAAGAAAAGACAAGAAATGTCTATTTGATGATGTGCTGCAGGAGGTTAGTGTTAGTGTTAAGCTGTTGGCTTGAATGAGAGTTGAACATTCAAGGAGACTGAAGGTGTTTCTCCGTGAGATTTTTCCTTTTTGTTGCAGCGACTGATAAAAAAATTGTCTCATTTACAGTATTTTGTCAATTATCTTTGTGTGTACCCCCCCCCCCCCTATTAAAGTGATGTTAACAACGAAAAGCAAGACTCTCATTTAATCTGTCTCCATTTAATTTAGTGCTGCTGGAGCCTTTGCATTAATGTGACAGCGTTAGTCGTGACTTTTACATAAGGGTGACTCTGGGTCTTACAGATATTCAGACATGAAGCCGACATATTAAATTGTGAAGTGCATGTTTAAAAGGAGCTAAAGAGACAGAAGGAGAGAGAGAGAGTAGAAGAAAGGGCAAGAGTACAGTACCTCCATAGTCTGAGACTGGTGCATGGCTTTGATTGCATTCTGTGCCATAGCTCTGGTGGAAAACGTGACAAACGCACATCCTGTAGGGAGGGGAGGGGAGGGGAGGGACGGATGGAGGGACAGTGGAAGGGAGGAGGGGCAAGAGTGGGAGGAGGAGGAGGAAGAGGAGGAGGAGGAGGAGGGGAGACAAGAAAGAACAAAAACAAGACAAAAGGGTTGGACACGTCGTTGTTATAAAAAAACCCAAACAGAGAACAACTCACAGGAAGACAACAGTGTTCTCAGTCGCTGTGGAAACAACAGCCAGAAAACAAAAACAGTGTCATGACAACTCCCCCCTCATCCCATCACCACCTCACCCCATCCACAGCAACCACAGGACATCGGAGACAACCACATTCACCATCGGGGCTTTGGATTGGCTGTTGATGCCTCCCTCCTCCTCCTCCTCCTCCTCCTCCTCCTCGCCTCTCTCTGTCACTGTCTCTTAATCTTTCCTCCCGCTCCCACACACTGACCGAATTAGTCATACCTGAATTCATCCGCTCCCATTTCTCGCAACAATCCCACAATGTAAATCAGTGCGAATTTGCATGAAAGCGATTTGAATTCATTTGGGCCTGTATTGTGCGTCTGATTGGGCGCCCTCTTTCTCTCTTTTGTCAAACAGGAAAGAGATGTGTGGCGGTGGGGCGGGGCGAGCCGGGACAAAATATCCGCAGGGGCTCCAGGAGACGGGGATCAGATAGAAAATCATATTAATTGAATCCACAGAGACGAGGAGGACAGAGGAAGACACGAGAGGAGGTGTGGTCTACAGGACTGACACTGATCTGAGCCAATCGTGATTTTTCAGGGAGTTTGTTATTGGTTGTTTGTTGGGAGGGGGGGTGACGCAATGTTGTGTTTGTCTGGCTGGTTAAGGAGTGATTAGAGGAGATAATGTGAGAAGTGCTTCAACAACCCTCCCGGACTAATAATATGCTAACAAACTCGCCGAGCCACGTTAGCGCAGCCAGGCCTGAACTGAGAACACACACGTTCAGGTTTGGCTGGCTGACTCGTGGCATTGCAACAGAGTGAAACACAAACAAAAAACTAGCATCCTGGGTCACCAGATAGACTCTCCCTGGAGGTGTGGATGGGATGTAAGGGCAGAGAGGAGGATGGATAATGCAACAGAGAGAGGGGAAGAACAGTGTTGAGGAATAGATGCGACCGTTGTCCTCTTCCACCTCTTTCAAAACCCTGCTGTTGCTGTGATAGAACGAGGCTGAGAGTGACGGATGGTCAGATGTTTCTCCTGCTTACAGCCACGACACAGATCTCAGACGGGGGCTTTTCCCCTCGAACGTCCCTGTAGAGGCCACGCCCCCCTCAAACTGAGCGTCACGGGCCAGATGCAACACAGGCGTGCTTCTTCACGGAGGAATAGGTGTTCAATCGACAGTATTGTTCAGCGGTTAAACGCTTAAAATGGTTGATTTCATTCATGTTTTCTAGTCAAGTGGCAAAACTGGAAGTAGCATCTTTATCCCGGTGGTTTCTTTTAACCATCACCACAATCTTTATTTAGTCTTTCAGTTGCCTAAACTTACCTAGCTGTTAGAAAAAGGGAAAAGGACTCTGGCCTTAGTTTCCCATTTAGTTTCTTACATGGACACCAGACTAAGAAATAAAATGCGAACCTGAGGCCAGAATATTAGGTGGAACATTAAGTGTGGTGTAAATGTAACTTTGCCATCAGGCCTCTACACGGAGGTTTGGCATCTGTAGGATCCCTGTAAGGGACACTGAGGTGTTTCTTTTAACACACACACAATGCATTTTGGGAAATAATACTGAATGTAAACATAAGTTTTGCTCCACAAGGAACCTTTAAGTGACCGAGTTAAACATCAACCTACACTAAAATTTGGATTAAAAGGTAACGGTTTCATATTAAAACATTAAGAACTGCTTACATTTATCATCTGATTTTACTTTGTCGCCCTCTTTGAACAGGTTTATAACGTTTTTCTTATTCTTATTATTTAATCTCTAAATCATTGTTACATTTGTAGTATGGACCTGCTTTTGATCTTGTGTGAAACATACATATATATATATATTATATGTCCTTGTCAACTGTAAGTTTATAGTTTTCTCACCTTTCAAATAGGACTGCCTTGATAACTTAACATTAGTGGAGTAAGAAGGTTATAAAAAGGGACTCAAGGCCTTCAGATTCTGCAGCACTGACCCAGTAAATACTGGGATGTGTCCTTTACAGTGCCGGGCCGCTGTGCTGGCTGCTGTTACTGTAGATAGGACATTCGAAAAGGGGTCATTTTTTCCACTGATTCAGGGGACTGTCTCTTTTAGATGGGCCACACTCTGTCATTTAGCTGCGTAGTTTCTTGGAGGTTGCCCCATCCTCTGCAGAGAAGCACTGCCCCAGAACTGGATCAGTTCTGGAGGGGGCTTCCATTTGGGTTAGCCCTGCAGACTGGCCCTGTTAGGCCCTGGATCTATTAATAAGACCTGTCAGCTACAACGTCATTGCTTGTGATCTAATGGAAACTCCTGGGCTGGCAGACAGAATACTTTCCCCCCACGCCCCAAAAAACATTTCTATTCCTGCATTTCTAATTTCTGTAGCTTGTTTGACTCTAAATAAAGAATTCCTCAGCACCTGAACATTGATTCATCAGTGTCACAGCTGTTAACGAAAGGAAAAAACTTTACGAGCCATGCTTTCTGGCTGGTTGGTGCGTGTCGACGGGACGTGGCTTGAACGCTAAAAATACCTCACGGGCCGCATTCTGTCGTCAGAGGAGAACCAAACAGTCCTTTAATGAAAGTAGGGTAGCTCCCAGGGCTCAGCCATCCACTGGTGGTGTGATCCATATTTTATTAATAGCGGGATGGCAGAGCTCTCTTCTGATTGATACCGCGGTTTAATAGGAGCTCGGCAGCAGAGCTAGGTGGGACTGAGGACCTCTGGGACTTGCAGGCACATAGAAATCCTTAAAGACCTATTTATTTCCAACCTGGTTAGCGTTGTCTATATACTAACTAGACCAGGCTGGACTACCAGCTTCTCCTCTTTGACTTTTGTCAGCCGCTAAGTGGTTTATATCAGTTCTATTTGTCCATCGCATCTGAAATATTCATGAGGACAAAAGAGACCAGCTGAAAAAGGGATGGAAGAAGGAATCGCGGGAGGGCGGGAGGGAGGGAGGGAGATGGAGGCAGATGTGGGACGTCTGGGGGGAAAAAGAGGACAAATTGATGCAAGAGAGGATTCTAGGACAGCCGGGGTGAATGGATAGAGACAGGGAGGGTGGGTCTGTTTGGAGAAGCAAAGGAACATGGGAGCTTGTGCAATTTAGTTTGAGGCAAAGATTGGATCTAGATAGAGATAGGTTTCAGGAGAGGGAGAGAGAGAGAAAATAAGACTCAAGTCAACGATAAAACATCCATAACGTCCGACAACCACAGAACCCCCCCCCAAAAAAACATACATATATATATATATATATATATGTATATATATATATGTATATATACACGTGACAGATCGACATCAAACCTGCGTGACGATGACAATGACAGCTCGTGTGACAGGAGGAGGAGGAGGAGGGAGAGTTTCAAAAGCTCCTCCATCTCCTCAGCACATAGACACCACTCAGGGGAGAGGGGATGGGGAGGGGGGGGGAGTATTGGGCATAGCAGAAACGAGGGGGGGTGGGCAGGTGTGTGTGTGTTGGTGGGGAGGAATGGATGATGATCGAAGGGGTCCCTGTGTTTCTACAAGAGCTATTTATAGACGTACACTAGCTGAGATTTGATTGATAGACGAGGCAGCTGGTCATGTTTCTCCTCACGATGCACTCAAATGAGGACTTTGGGCCTTTTGTAGAGTAGTCGGCACTTTGTTTGGAGTGTTACGGCCTCAAAGTGCGCCGACTACGTGAAGCAAACATGCCCTGAATTCAAGACGTAGACTTCACGTGCCGCTGCCTCCTGCGGTTACAGCCTACCACCAACTCTCAAAGTGGCCAAATCAGTGCTTATTTCTTGTCCAGTTAAGATAAGGACAGGGTTGCTGTTACATGGATTTCCTGTGGGCTTCCATTTTTTGATTTTCACAATCATCATGATTTGCTTGAAAATCTGCTTTCAAGGGCTGGAACTCAGAGCACAATACTGTTTTAGTAATGACTGATTTGTCTGCTCATCTTCTTCTGTACTTTGCTCTTTGATCAGACACTATCAGGGGAAGTTCTTGACAACGCTGGCATCTCTTGTAAAACAAACAACAACAAAAAAGGGTTCCTCAAAGTCAGAATCAACAGGTTTTGTCTGGTAACAAACTCGGGTTCTGTATTAACTCTAGTAGAGAAGCCCTACTGCTTTCTTTGGCATATTCCTGATGTAAAAACCCACCATCCATGTTTTCATACATCACCATGTGTTTACTTCACTGACTCTATTTGACCTGCAGAATGAACAAGGAACCCGTGTTTGTTTAGTCTCTGCCTGACCAATTAAGGAAAGGGAAGGGAAATGGTTGCTTTAACATGGCTTTGAAATTCTGCCATGTTAAATATATATTTCTATATAAGCAGCAACATGTGTCTCCTGATTTGCAGTGCCGGTTTGACAGAGCCCTCAGCCTCACTGTGGAAGTCTCAAAGAGCTCAGGACTGGCTTACGGTGAGGCTAAACTGGACCCGCAGCGAAAGGTGAAGGATATGAATGGAGGTCAGGAGGTCAGAGGAAGAGGAGGAGGAGGAGGAGGAGGAGGAGGAGGGGAGTGAACTGGAGCTGAGCGAGCAACAGGGGGGAGAGAGAGAGAGAGGGAAAAGATGTATATATATATAGAGAGAGAGAGAGAGAGAGAGAAAGGGAGAAGCATGTATGCACAGTGGCCACAACAGCCTGAAGATGTCGCTGCAGTTCATTTAAGTTCACTTTGTTAGCGTGACTCTTTCAAAACCTTGGAAGGAAATCTTCACCATTTGATTTCCAGGAAGCAGCTGGTTGAAAAACGGGATCTGATACAAACGGCTTTAGCTGACACAGAATGAAATATAAAAGCTTAGTTTCACTGTCACGGTATGAGGAAGCACAAGGGGATTTGGTTTGTGGGGTTTTGGTGTGGCATGCTGGGCTGCACCAGCGGCTCGTTCTGCAGGGATTATAATCTACAACATGCACACAAGAGGAAGTGTCCAGCATAATTTAATGCCCCAACACCTGTCGAGATAAACTGATGAAACCTGGACAGAAGAGGACTTGAGCTCTTGTGTTCTGTGGTTTCTTACTGGTTTCATTAGTCTTTGGTTTCTGCGCTCCAGCCTCAGGACCAAAGATTTGTGACGAGATGAGTTGAAACGCTCTGAAACCTGCAAGTTTGCATCAGTTTTATATCCAGCTACCACGTTTTATTTTGGTAGCTGGATTTATTTTGCAGCAGTTATTTGCTGCTGTTATAAATGTTATAAAACCAGCCGCTGGCGACTTGACAAGCTGAGGAGGAACCGTCACAGGAGACGGCCACTTCACGCCGCTGCAACTTTTTCCGTCACAAATCTTTGGTCTGAACTGGACTTTTCAGCCAGAATTTGGCATTAGGTGATGTGTTTGGTCATTGGGACTTTGGGAAACCTCCCAGTCTAGCATGTTACAAATGATTTGGCTTCTCCGTAAACACAGTGAAGCCAAAGAGGACGAGGATGTTTGATTTCAGCCTCGATTCAGGAGCGTTAGACACACCTGTGGGCTGCATTTTCACTCCCCCACCTTCACTGCCCAGTCACCATGAACGCTTCCAGGTTGACTCTGACTGCGTTTACACATGTAAACATTTATTGTCATTTATTGTATATGGCAAGAATTTTGGGATATGATCGTCTAACCTGAAACCGTGACCATCGGAAAAGACAAAAGCCACTGAAAGACTATTTCAGGTAAATGGGGCAGGGAGCGTTTTTCAAACGGAAGCTTCTCCTGAAGTGTTTTGGTTTCCTGCTGCAGGAAGACACTAATCACCACAGTTTACAGTAAACTGCATCTTCTCGGGACATTGACAGGTCGGGAAAGAATAACTAACAGACCGTGAAGAGAAAAATAGTTTGCAAAACTCGCAGATGAGCTGCTGATTATGGAGCAAAATACTTTAAAAAAAGCAACGGTTAAATTAGAAAGTGATGATGTTTTTAAAGGCAACTCATTTTTTTTTTTTTTTGACAAACAGATAAAGTCCTAGCTTTTTTAGATACATAAACGCTAAAAACACCAAGCTGGTCCTATTTATTATCAGTGTAAAAAGTTGTTAATACTCTGAGACTCAGCCATTGGCTCAGAAGCCATCTTCAACCAGCCAGCTCCCGTCACACGGTGATATAGTAAAGACTTCCTAAAGGACTCGCGTGGACACAATAACGATAATAACCGTCACATGATGGAGCGTTCAGTGTGGATGGAAGTGAGTCGGAGCGACGCACACACCTCTGCTGAGTCCGTCGGGCCCTCTGAGGATCCGGCACTCCTCGATCTGTCCGAACGCAGAGAACATGACCCGGATGTCGTTCTCGTTGCACTTCTTCGACACCATGCCGATGAACAACTTCCTGTCTTCCACCGCTGCAGAGCCAAGAAGAAGAAGAGCACACAGTTAAGTATTTGTTGTACTTCTATTGTGCAATGTTTTCTTGCTTATGCACTTCACAACATGTCATTTTTACACAAACGAGATATAATGTGTTAATTAGTGAGCTTTAGAGGATTTTGTTACGTTAGGCTAACTGTTTCCCTCTGTTTCCAGTCTTTGTGCTATGCTACGCTAACCGGCGGCACCGACGACACGCTGAAAAATATGGGAAAGAGAGAAAAGACTGGCGAGAACAAAGAGAATGAAAAAAGAAAAATTCAAACAAAGGGGGAAAGAAAAAGACAAAATGGAACGAGACAGAACAAAACACCAATCAAAGGAACAGTGAAAGACGGAGGGACAGAGAGATGAACACAGGCTGAGTTCATGTATTTCATCATGCCATCTGCGAGGCTCTGATCAATGTCTCATTATCACTTCAACACCGACTGCTCGCTGAGACTCTCCAGCTCGTCCTCTCTCACCCTCCTCCCTCCCTCCACCTCTCCTCCTCTTCCTCCTCTACCCTCCTTCCTGCTCTCCCTCATGGATTCCTCTCTTCCATCGCTCGCTGACACAATCCCTCCTTCTGCGGTGCAATCTCCCGGACTGCGATGCAGCTGCAGGTACCGGGGCTGAGGAACCCCGGGCGCGAGGTTAAGTGTGATTCAGGCTGAGAGCGAAATCCTCACCGCTCGCAGAAACAACATGTGCGTGTTTGTTTATGGGTTCCCACCACATTCAATGTAATGCTAATCCAATTCATTTTTAATGAGGAAACTGTCAGCTCTTACCGCGGGGCGAAAGAGATAAGCGGTCTGTTGCACTCTGGGAAATCAATAGCACACTTGTTTATTTTGCTGTTTGAATTGTTTGTGTGTTTAAAAAACAAACCGTCGGGATACGCTGCCAAGATAAGTGTTGTTTCAAAAAGCTTTAACTCCTTTGTACACAGTGTGTGTGTGTGTGTGTGTGTGTGTGCACATCACTCCAGAGGAAGATTACCACGAGTCTAACAGCAATGTAATTAATTTACTCTGTGTCGATAGAAAAGAAAGAGAGGAGATATGGTTACAATTGACTGTTTCTGTGTTTTCGGACGAGGCGTGCAGGCAGGCGGGCGGGTGATAAGACTCATAAAGCCGGCTCTGGGACGATCCGGCGTCAGCTTTGCATTCTGGGATAAACTGGAGCAGAATCTGGCTTCATGCTGAGCTTCAACCGATTAAGAGACGCCGACAAGAAAAAAAAAAAACAAGATTTAGCAATAATGTTATCTCTCTGGTATACTGTACATCTCTCCATCTCTTTCCCTTCTTTCATCTCCTCCGCTGACTAAACTAATAACCCTCTGAGCAGCCATTCGTCACTGTTACAGCGACTCCAACACTGGGTTTATTAAAGGTCATTACCATTAAGTGGATGGATATGTTACGTATGGTCTGCTCTATATATCCCCATTCTGGCGGTGAGTAGTGGCTGCTTTATTAAGTTCCACCATCGTTACCCTGACGGTTATGTCTTATAAAGTTGTATTTCGCCATATTTCAGTAGAGCGGATGATGGCTTTTATAAGGATTCCCCCCTGCCTCCTGGATACTGTCATTTTATTGTATTCCCCTGCAGTGGACAGTGATTTAGCAGGAGTGTCAGCCAGAAGGACTCCTCCTGCTGTTAATATCAACACTATGTGTCGGAAAATCACCTTTAAAACTTTGAAAAACTACCTGCAACTGGATTTTAATGGTCAGTTCATCCAATCATGGTGTTCATATCCATTTTCACATTCTGCTCAATTTCACCGCTTTAAGGGTCAGTTCATCCAAATTGCCAAAAAACACACATTTTCTCACTTAACCATGCAAATAATTTCAGTTCTATTTGCCAAAATGTTCAGATATCTGAGCAGCCCAGAATAATCCACAGACATCGCCGGCAACAACCTGAACCCGAAGAGGAAACGGTCAGCAGTGAGGTCTCAGGAGAGCTGCCTCCTGTTGCTGTTGGGCTTTTCAAATATAGGTTTCTCGCTTTTTGGGGATGTTTTTTTTGGGGGGGGGATTCCAAACAAAATTCAATTCATCTCCATAACTTTTGACACGCTGCATGAATGCATTACCCTACAGCATCATTTCAGTCCTTCTACAAAACTGAGGGAACAGCCTAAACTATCACTTAAAGGCTTAGTTCGGTTTATCATTGACAGCATGTAATCTGCTGCTTATAAGACATTATTGTGGAGGGGCCTCTCATTTCATCCCAGCATGCCTCAACAGCGGCTGGAACCTAAACCGGAACCCTGAACTCTGCAGAGGAAAGTGGGAGATTATGTTTTTGTATAATTTGGAACGAGTTGACCCTCAAAAGGGAAAGAATTGAGCAGAACCAGTAAAACAGAATCCAAATCCACAATGTTTGCTCGCCTCGCTCACAAAACTGCAACTTTAATAACATTGTCTCTTAGTTTCCAAATATGCCTCATATAAATATGAGTGAACACAATGAACCTGACAAATTACACCGAATGTTACTGCCGCATCAAAATGAAACCAATTAAAAAACCAGAGCAGCAAAATTCAGCCCTTGTAAAATCTTTAAAGACACAGTAAAACAGAACGCAGTAACATCTCTTGGTGTGTGTACGGTGAAGTGTTTATATGTCCTCTCCTTCTACTTCCTGTGAAACATGAAGATATTTCGAATGACTCATCCGGCACCTGAGGGAGGATTTAAACATTTCATCCAGAGAAATCAAAGATGAAGCCTCCCATCACTCCACTTCTTGAACTGGAGGATCTTTAGCCGCAGGGTCAAAGGTCAAAGGTGCAGTTGGAGAAAACCTTGTTTCTATTTCTAAAAGTTATTCGCAGGTGAGACAGGGGAGACAGGTGTATTCAGCGTCCCCGTGGTTCAAAACAATCGCATGAAAATCTGGAGTTATGGCATTTGACTGAGGTTTGCTAAAAACTACAGTAGCCAGCTGTTTGGGGAAATGTTTTCCAACAACGCTTCTGAGAGCCGTCTTTAAAGATTTATGCTTTCAGTAGGAAGCAGTGGGCTCGGGGGCCGAGTGCCACAGACACAGTCATAAAGGATTTATAGCTGGTGTTGTCTTTTCATGGGATTTGTTGACAATGAGAGAAATATAGAATAACTCTCATCCTTAAACACCTCCTGATACTTCCTGTCCAATAGCTTCTTTGTTAGCGTGAGAAGGAACAGAGGAAGAGGCTCGCTATAGGAAATCAATTCAGAACTGGATCTGCAATATGTAGTTTGGAAATGGGGGTGATCTGAGGACGGAGTGTGTGTATGTGTGTGTGTGTGTGTGTGTGCAGCATGTTTGTATGAGTGAACAGCCACAGGGCGGAGAGGCGGTTCACCACGAGGCCAAAACGATTCAACTTTCACTGACCTCCTTGCCAAGCACCTTAATAATTCATCACACATATAAATATATATATATATATATATATATATTAGCATTTCCTCCCCCATTTCTCTCTCTCTTCCTGTGTCTCTCGCTCAGTCTTTTCCTTCCAGTCCCTCGTTCTGTCTGCCAGACAAGCAGCGAGCGATCACAATGGGCGAGATGGCTATTACCAAGCAAATTCACAAAGGCTATTGATGCGTGTGTGTGTGATATTGATGCGTCTGTCAGTTTGTGAGCGTGTGTGGCCACTCACCGTTAGATTTCTCACTGTCTGCAGGTTTCATCTGAATTGGGTGGTGCATCTGTGGAGACAGAGGAGAAGGACAAAATATTTTAAACGCTGCACATATACATGATAAAAACATGCAGTTACGCTCATTATTTCAGGCGTCTCGCATCCAAATTCAAACCAGATGTGGTTCAAACATTCATTCATTTATCGGTGTATTCTGCTCAACTTGCACCACATTGTACCCAACACTTGAGTCCAGAAGGAGTTTGACACTAGAACAAGATAAAGAACCAGAGGAATGTTTCTGAATGCCTTGTGCTAACACCAGCTAACTAAAGATTACCCTTGCTGCTTAGAGAGACGGATGCATTTACTCAATTCTTACATCTTGGTAGAATACGTTTCATACCACCTGCCACCCGGGAACATGGCTAGTTATGCTGGAATTGAACCTGTGGTCAGTGAAGTGGTGGATGCGGAATTAACCTCTGCCAACCCATCCCCCCCACACTCCCAAGGTGATTTGAGCAATCAGCAATCCATCTCCATCTCTATGAGCTCCACTTTACAGAGGAATGGCTCCACGGCTGCAGGAACATGTGACCAAACGGCACAGACGTCATCTACAAGGTCTGGACGAGTGCAACGTGCATGTATTTCCTCAGAGATAAGATACCAAGATATCGATTGCATGTTTATTCCAGGTGTAAATGGGGTCTAATATTCACATTTGTCCTTTGAGATTCTGGATATTTCTCTGATGCGCCCAAGAAGCAGTTTAATGGAGCTGAATGATGGATGTGTTTTTAAGGTGGCAGGTCTTCTTTTATGGAAAACAAGAAAACGCTTCACAGATGAGAAGGCTTTGTCACCCCTCTCTCTCTCTCTCTCTCTCTCTCTCTCACCCTCCTTCAATCTCTCCTCCTCTGTCCCCTTTTTATTCCCTCCATCTCTCTTTCCTTTATGGGAGATTATGTGGCTGTTTGATCTGCGGAGAGACGAATGACAGTGATTCTCCAAATCTCGCCCGGTATCAATCACACTCAGAGTCAAATACCAGCCGCGAGTGTGTGAGTGTGTGTGTGTGTGTGTGTGTGTGTGCATAAGTGTGTGTCCGTATGAGTGTGTATGTGCCCTGTCTTACCCATAACGCCCCTGGGCTCAGTCACGCTGTGACAGAAGGCTTTGATCTTCCAATTCTATCACACACCTTTATCTCTACTCTCTCCCTCTTGCTCTCTTCCTTATCATCCTCACTCTCTGCCCCCCCCC
>JAVQJD010005750.1:0-41224 GCA_036023655.1 Nannoperca australis
CCAACACACACCAACGTTAACGTAATATTGCTCCTTTTCAACACAATATACTTTACTGAATATATAATATTCACTTAATACAAAGTCATCATCAGTCAGTAGTGGCTGGTGACCGCTCATGAGTTCATAGAAATATGCTGAGACATTTAAGCGGAACCATGACAGCTAATTAACATTAATGGAAAGCTGGTGGAAAATACTGTGTGGCTCTGGCGTCAGATAATACATGGATGTATATGGTTCACTATGAGTTTTAATATCATTGTGTTGGAAGTCGCTTTGGATAAAAGCATCTGCTAAATGCCTAAATGTGATGTAATGTGTAATGTTGGTCCTCTGATAAATATAATAGATGATCACTGTGACCTAATTGCTTAATATTGCCAAGAGGATAACTAATATTTACAAGCATGAACACCATGGAAAGAATGTTTCCCCCTGTCTGTATTTATCCTATTATTCCGTCATGCAACGTTTCCAGGGGATCCTGGAGGGTGGAGGATCATCAAATTGCCTTGAATTATCATTGCACACGTAAGCGTGTGCCATCAGCTGCAGGGAGACTGTGTTAGTTCCTGGCCAGTTCCGACACTGGCAGGATTTTCCCTGTGTCATTTGGCTCCTGTTTCCTGTCCGCCCAGCTGCTATGTCACATCAACGCACAGTAAACAATAAAGAGGAACAAATAAGGAGAAACCTGCACTGAGTTACCAATGGCTGAGAAACGTCAGAGCTAACAGCCATGAGCGCCAAGAGTAGGCCCATGCTCATGGGTAATAAAACACAGCAGTGGCCACCTGTGTCAGAGTGTGTGTGCTAATTGATCCACACTCTCTTTGCGTAGGGTTCATACATGGTCGCAAATCTTGACAATGGTGGAAACAAGATATTATGTTAACCTTTGGATATACTGTTCAGTACTTGAGGTGGTGTATCGGATTTCTTTTATTGTCCCTGGTCTCTTAATGCTAGTTTCTTCCATCCAGCACTCTGTCAAATAGATTATCTCTGCTGTGTATGTGACCAGGAAACCATTGTGGTTACTCATCTGTGTGAAAAGTAACCTTTGCTGTAGCCGAGCACTGATTCAGTCTATTTCCAAATATAGTCATCATACAGTTGGATTCTGATAGCAGCAACGCATTCAGTGATACATTCATTCTATAGCAGGGGCTTAGCTTAGGGAGTGCTTAAATGTACTAACAGCAGCACTGTGATAAATGATTGAAAATGATTGAAAATTCCTGAAAATATGTTAGGAACCTGTCCATATTCATATGGATGGATTGATGGATGAATGTTTTTGGCCAAGACCATATTCCAATACTTTACTATACTTTTATACAGTTCTATAACATCAGCCTCCATTTTTGCAGTAAATATGTGGGCAATGGCACACACACAAACACACCCATCCCTGCGAACATTGCAAACATTTACAGCGAAGCCGTAGTTGGGATAAAGTTGTTGTAATATTCACCAAATTTGACACGCACATTGCTAATAATGCATAATTTTGCACATAATTCCCATAGGCAATTTACAAGTTCTGAACTTTGGTGAACTTCTCCTAGAGGATTTAACAAATTTACTTCAAGTTTGGTTGGCTCAACCTTAAGACATGTGAAATGCTAAATTGCGATGCTTTTGAGTTACCGTGGAACGCAGTTGCCGTAGCGGGGTCGACTATTTGCATGTTTCGCAGTAAAACAGGAAGCCCTTTATCGCTGCTTGCAGCTTTAATTTAATTTTGTTTCTGTAGTTGCTGAGGCTGCTGAAAGCTATCTCAACAGTCTACAGTTCAATAAATAGAATCTCAGGAGTTGATTTACCAAGGCTCTGCAGTTGTTTTTAGTCACTATCAAATTGGCAGAAAAAAAGACAGAAAAGCAGCATGTGTAAAAATGGCACGATTGGTTTATTTTAACATCTATTGTAAAAAAAAAGAAAATCTGCCTAAAGGGGGCGCTATTCTGATTTTACATTGTGATTTGGTCCATAACTCATTGATTGTAGTTAAAGTGTTAAAAGTGTTTTTTTTTCTTCGTATTTCCCTAAAGTCATCTCACTTCATAAGCACATTGTACTTGGACCTTGATCGTTTCTGCAAAAGGCTATATTTATCTAACTCCCTAAATGCAGCTTTTTTTAGTAAAATAAACCGTAGGATTTCATTTTGTGGAGGATGTGTGTATGTAGGTACATAGTTGTTCCCCTTGCGCAGCAGTATCAGTGACGCAGAGTATCTGTTAACTTGGTACATACTGATCAAGTGATCAAGCACTGTCACTTTAAGGAATGATCCATTCAGAATGAATGAGGACAGATGTTACAGAAGCAGTGAATAGTTGCAAGCTCTGTTTATTGTGTCGCTGTACAAACAGTGTCTCTGTTTTGACTGTCAGTGGGCTGCTTTGTGATCTTTGAAGACAGCAGAGAACTCGAGGGTGCAATTGTCGCCAGCGCTGGAGCTCTGCAATTGAACTCCCACCACCTCATCTCCTCTCACATCGATCGGCATATTAAGAGAGGGTGTATGGCATGTCGCTCTGTGAATGGGAGAGAGAGCCAGAGAGAGTATGAGGGGGAGGGAGCGAAGGGAGGGAGGCAGGGCGAGGGACTGTAGCGTAGTCGTATATGTCAGCCTGAGAAGCTGCGTGGGTCGCTCATCTCCCTCACGCCATTGTTGTTGTTGTTGTGAAAAAAGGCAGAACAAAGGACTCCCCACGCTATGGAACCCTTATACCTTTTCCGGCTCAGCTGTGCTATGATCACACCCTGATGGAATGCTATTGAAATTAACCATATTAAGGAGCACAGCAGGCGTTAACTGAGCTGGCACACAGTCAGTGACAGAGGCAAGAAGGAAGCTGAATAGGAAACTGAGGCATCATCCAGTCCTTCTCGTATTTGGTCCTGTTCTCTTGGGTTCATCCGCCTCGTTTTCCGGAGAGTGGCCACTGCTGATAAGGCTTCAATCCCTTCTCTGAAGGTTTGGCGCGGACATCGCTGTGGCTTATTTGTTGAAGGGGTTGCTGTGGATACTGACGGTAGGGAGGCTGCACTGGAGCCAGAGGCAAGAGTGAACAAGCCGCCTGCTGCAGAGAGTGCCGCTATGGAGCAGATGAGGCTGAACCAGGCTAAGCAAACATGAGATTCACGCCACACTTTCTGTGAAGGCTACATCCAGCGCCAGAGACTAATCCCCATCCGCCTACATAGCTCCTGCTGCACTCCTCGCCTCTCGCCAGTTTCTTCCTGGATTTTGTGCAGGAGTTGATGGAAGTGGAGGGTGCAAAGGATCAGCGCAGCCAGATGTGTTAGCACCGCAGGTCATGTGACTTCTCATGAGGGTTGGGTGAAGTGGTGGAGGGTCTGGTAGACCCTCATACATCTTCTCTTTTCTCTGTGACTGCGTGAATAGCGACGCCTGAATGAGAAAAAGCAATGCGGGCAACAGTAAGTAGCAGTCAGATCTTTTGCAAGCAAAATGTCCTTCATTTTGATTTCATGAACATGCAATGAGTGTCTCTCAGTATTGATTTCAAATGTAACTTTCAATGTTAGGATTAAATCGGAAAGTCATCCTAGGAAGGGTGTTTTGCCTTTCCCAACAAAAAACATACACAGGCACCCGATTGTGAAGTGCCCAGACTTTGATTCAATTAGAACTCCCTTGCCCCTGCTATCCTCCCACCCTCCACCCCCAGCCCCCACCAGCTACACTGGCTGCTGACGCTGCCTGTGTGGGTGTGTATGAACATATGAGCTTATGTGTGTGGCAGTCAAAGGGCTCTTTCCTCTCCCCGCTGATCACATGAATGGGAGCTGTGTCAGAGATGGAGGTGCTGATGATTTCTGTGCTTGAAGAGAACCGTAGCCAAAGCCCTTTGCCAGGGGAGTGTATATTCTATGACAGCGACTTCCACAAGAGTGAGGTAACTAGTGCCCACACACATTGCCGGGCAACAAAAACCTAGTTATTTAATGTGTGTTCCTTTTGGCGCTTTTAGGAATAAGTTAAGAAACTGATGAATTTGAGATGACTCGGAGTGAGGGTATGTTGACCTGTTGATTTTAAGTGAATGAAAATAAGATTTAGTCTTTGGTTATGTTAATAATTCTAGTTCTATTTGGCTGTTGTCAAAAGAGGGTGACATTGTCACATTGAAATGGTTTGAAAAGTTTGTTCCTTGGACAAAATGCATCCTTTTCACAAGGATTTTTCCTGTTTAATTCTGATGCTCAATTCTTTTGTTATGACAGAAGCAGCATGACTCAGTGTAGGGTAGCAGTGAGTACCTATTTCCAACAGCCATGATGTACTCCCATGAATGGTATGAGATATTAACAGCTTAGAAGCTTAGAAAATGCACGTAAAGCTTGATGAATCATGAAGTGGAAAAGGTTTTTTTCTTTTGGTATGGGGAGAATTGTGGATTCCTTTGACAATATGTCATTTTAAATATTGACAATATAAATCTTTTTAGACTATATTAAAAGTGAGTTGAAATATTAACCACTTCCTTTGCCTCCTGTTTTTTAATTTTTTCATCTGTAAGCAACATCTGTTGATGAATGTTGAAATGTAGGTTGTTCTGGAATTTAAGGTTATATGGATTTTTGCAAAGACAATGGTTATTGACCAAACTGATATTTGTCTGTTTGTTGTTTTGTTCCAGTTATTGGCTCATTGAAGTCTTCCACCAACTTTCACGTGATTTTTGGACCAGAATTAAACAAATTATCAATCTGATCAAATATGTGTTTTTATTAGTTCATTTTAGATTTTACTGATGTGTTTCTAGGTAATTTAAGAAACAATCCTATATTCTATGGATACCACTGGAAATTGACAGTTAAAGTTAATGTAGAACACAAGCTTACGTATTGATTTTGTGTTGATTCAACATCCCCTTTCAAATAAATACAGAGTGTACTATTGATGGATTCACTTGTGTAGGTGTGGCACAGGTGTTGGCACTAAAATCTCCCATCTAAAAGAAAATCATCTTGTGCAGGTTAATGATTGTTGGAGGAAGGTGGCCTGCCTACTGCGTCACATGTTAAGCAGGCTGGAGCACTCGTCCCATAACCGCCAGCTTTGTGTGTTTTGGTTCTTATTGATGCTGTGTTATTTCGGTTCATTGCAGAAATGCTCTCAGTGGAGGTTTTTTTTGTCAGTGTAACACCAACCAGCATCCGTGTTAAGATTGGAAATGTTGCTGCTTTTATTCACATTTAAATATTTTCAGAAATCGTACATGGTTTTGTGTTTGTACAGTGCCAGTGCGACTTTTACAAACAGTTTACAGAAGTACATTCTGTAAAAACATGTTCATTTGTCTACGGTCTACTTTGAGTTTTAATGAATTAGTCGCTGTAGAACAACCGTGGAAGTTAACTTAGATTCATGTTGCTTTGTTTCTCCGCAGGTAATCCTGGTGCAGGTAAACCCAGGTGAGGCCTTCACTATTCGACGAGAGGATGGTCAGTTTCAGTGTATCACAGGTAAGAAAGCTGTTCTGTATGTCCTTCCAGGATATGAGCGCATGGTGTTAAATAATCCAATCATAAAAGACAAGTTGATCTCAGAATATTTATTTTAGAATACATATGGATGTGTTTAACCCGTTCAGAGAAAAAACACGTCATGTGTTTCTGGCCAAATAAATAAAACAAGTTTATGTAATGACATCTATTAGTCTATTTTTAGAGCTCACCCTTTCCACAAAATATTAAAAAGAAGTGTTATATGGTTTGACCATATGTTTTTATACAGTTAAACCCTATCTAAAAATATGGTTTGGATATGCCGATCGCAAAAGCAACAATATGAATAAAAACAAGTTCTAGTATTACCTCCTAAATGGCATTTAACCGTACCAGTAGTGGTGGTAGCTTTTGCTGCAAAATGCTGCGAGTGGTACAGCATATTCAGTGGGCAGAGCGCTACTGCTCCGGTGAGAGAAGACAACATATTGTCACTGTCTCAGAGCATTGTGACCACAAGACAAATGCCTTCTTGGCTACATTCTTTGCTTGTCTGCCGGAAAGCTCCAGGAAATGTATGGCTCATTTGAAGTGCTTTGTCCTCTGCTTACAGCTGGACATCTATGGAAAGCTAAGAGACGTGTCTACAGCAAATATGGAAAATATGTAGGGCTGGGCAATACACTTGATGTGTAAATGAAACTGGTGTTTAGTGCAGTAAATTGTTTTTCTGTTATGCTTATAACTTCAGATAACTCTTCACACGTGCAAAGCAGAAACTTAAATAATGTGTTGTTAGTTTCTCAACTAGAAAGGTGCTTGGAATCGTTCATTTTGACATTTAATTAGTTCATCTGAAAGAATACACACCCATGCAATGAGCTTGTGTTTAAAGAAGACGTTTGACGTAACACATGCAGTTTGGCTGTTCATGAACGTGATATATGTTTTACCCCCCTTATCTCCTTGTGTTAGAGGCAAAACAATTCAAAGGAGAGCTTAGAATCTCTGCGCATGTACATTTAGATAACTATCTTTAAATCCGATATTAGTCCCCCATAATTATTATGTAGTCAGATTGCTAACGTATCTTGCAGTTAACAGTAATTTTTTTTACATTTTTACAGCAGTGACACCAGGCATGACAGCAGTGTCTCATAGTCCCTAGCCTGCTCAATGACATAATTGCAATTTATGGTTTAAGCCTATATAGAGAAAATGACACGTTGAAATAAGTTATGTAATTGCATCAATGTCTTTTCATGAAATGAGATGTTTTTTAGGAGACACTGAGCTGATCGAGCCTGATCACCTTGATTCACGCTACTTAACATGCATCATAACGAAACAGAAAGGCCGTTGTGAACAATAGGCAATGCAGATTAGAAGATAACAGACAGAAATGTGCCATTACCTTCATTCTTGAATTCACTAACTGTGTTGCATCCATTTAGATTTTTATTGATGTTTTTATTACATCCCTTCCCGTAGTACAGACTGTCATAAAACAAGTCCAGAAACAAGTTATTTTCCCTCATCAGCTTTGCCACTTGAATGTCATTTGGCATGCTACTCTTCCTGCTCAGTTTGACAGATGATAAAATGAGCTGTGGACCAACTATCATAATGTAAAATAAGCATATGGTATAATTGCAGTGTGTTGGCAGAAGAGTTGGGGCAGAAAGGCGGTGTTTGAGTAAGATGTGTTACACATTCTTTTTTGTCCTGATGGCAGTCATTTCCTTTTCCTCAATTGTTGGTGATTGTGCTGGCTTTGTGACAGCAACAATGAAGTCTAGCTGCAACACATCGCTGACATTGTGAACGAAAGACAGCTGGAGTAGTTGTAGGAGGTAGAGCTGTGGGTCCATAATTGTAAATGATTATGATAAAATGTAGTTGCCTGGGAAAACATAGATCTAAAAATGATTTGCTTTGTTTATGGCTTGTTCCACGGACATCCCTCTGTGTATTGACATTTTTGTGAGCTCATAGGCCACTCTTTCTTTTTCTCTTAAATGTTAAATTTGATTTAATAAAGAAAACTAAAGGATGGCAGCACGATGAGTGAATAACGTTTGCTACCCTTTGTGACCACAGCAGGCAGCCGCTCAACATTTTAGCATAAAATTAATGATCCATGTATAGACTGCTGCTTTCTATCTCGCTGTTGAAAGTCACTGGTATTTCTTGTCTGTAGCCTTGTGACGTATATGAATAGCAATGGGCATGTGCAGTAGGTTTCAGGCATCCAGGTTTAGGTGGCAAAGGAACCAAAGCATTGGTATAAAGTGATTTTGCCGAGGCAAGAAGCCATCACACAGTTTGCTCACGCAGGGGCTCTTCTCCCTACTCCTGTCTGACTGCGCTCCCACACCGGCCCCCCATTACAAGCTGAATAAACCTTCCTAATAGGGAGCGAGCATACATAGTTTCTCCATCAGAGGAGAAACAAAGAGCTGAGAGGTGCCACATAGATCAGTGTGACTGCTACTAACGGGCCTGTCACAGGGTGCACTCATCTCTCGGTGACGTGAATAGAGGGATGACTCACCGCTTGCGGTGCAAGGAGGGAGGAAGAGGAGTGTGTGCGTGCGGGCATGCATGCATGCATGTGCATGTGGTTGGTTGCATGCTTTCACCTTTAACCCCAGTATGTACTGACATTGACAGCGTGACAGTTACAAAGCCAGTAAGATCTAATTTACACACATTGTTTAGGATTTGCTTCATCCCACAGCAATTTGTGTTCAATCATGTATTTTTAGCATCTGGATGTGCGTAATTGCTACGTGTTAGTGCATGACAGCCTGCTTAATATGAGCAGACAGTCTTGTAAAAAGCAGTTTATAGAAGGCAATAGCCTTTTTTGATATCTGCCTTAGAGGAGGGGCCTTTAGCAAGGGAGGCTAATTAGAGTGGCCATTTGGCATCTTCCTACTAGCTATCCTTTCTGCCATAACGGGAGTTCTGTATGCGAGTGGACATGCCCTCATAGCTTCAACCCAGACCCCCAGACCCCCAGCGCTCCCCGGTCCGGCCTTTCGCAAGCGTCTGTCACTGTAGATCTGAAGGCTGTATCACTGGCACCTAGTGATAGACCAACTGATAAACTTGGTGACTGATGAGGCAAGTCAGCATCAGGACCATTGGGTTGATTAGATCCACTTCTTTATCTGACTTAGCCTGCTGGTGATACACATCACTTTGGATGATTCAGTTTCTGGTTGATGACTGAAAGCACTGTCTAGTTCTACTGGGCTTATTGAGCCTGATAGAAATGTGCCTTCTCCTACAGAAGCCAAGACAGCCATTCTGGCATCATGACAGGGAGGGAGGGAGGGAGAGGGAGAGGGAGAGGGAGGGGGAGGGAGAGAAAGAGAGAGAGAGAGAGAGATCGTGTTCGTTCGTTCGTGTTCGTTCGTTCGTTCGTGTTTGTGTGTTCGTGTGTTCGTTCGTGTTCGTGTTTGTTCGTTCGTTAGTTCGTGTTCGTGTTTGTTCGTTCATGTTCGTGTTTGTTCGTGTTTGTTCGTGTTTGTTCGTGTTCGTTCGCGTTCGTTCGTTCGTTCGCGTTCGTTCGTGTGTATGTTCATACACCTGTCTCATTTTGTAGCCATGTTGCCGGTGTCCTCTGCCTTTTCTCTCTGTTAGATACTGCTTGGTCAGTCAGCCCATCTGTCTTGTCCCTTGTCTCTGATGCCACAGCTTTGAAACACCTCATCTCATTCCTGATGGTGCTGCAGATGTGCTTAGTCTATTTTTTATCAGAGGGACTTGAGGCTGTCATGTCCCCTGTTCCTGAAACAGAACAGCCAGGACGTGCACTGTTGAACATTTGACACTGTGCGGTCAGGGGGTATCCATCCTGCCAATATACTAGTATACAGTAGTCTGTCTTGACAGAAATTCCTCTGGTATTTGCTTTTAGGAAGCTCCACAAAAGACGTTTTCCATCATTTGTCTGTTTTGAGTTTTTTGGATTGAGGGAAAACAACTTTCATTCACTATCATTAAATTGAATTGCTTGAGACTGTTAGAACCCTGGTTCTGGTTACACATGATGTGTTGTCCGACCATGTTGGAATGCTAAAATGATTATACCTAATTCGTGTGGCGGGCTGAAATGCCAGCTGTCATAGAGAGAGGGGAGACGTGTTTTGAATATGGGGATAATACACATTTTCAGCCAGCAATTCTCCTGGCATTCATAGTATTGCACTTGGTTGTACGTGCAAATAGTTAAAAAAATTGAAAAATAAACTTGTACCACCCGTACATCCTCACCTCTGCACAGCTGGCTAATCACGCTGTAAATATCGGATTGTCAGTTTTTGAAAAGTTGTAGAAACTCTAACAAAGATGTGAGGAGAGGGAGGTCCGAAGCAGGTTTTAAGGCACTGTTCTGGTGCCATTTTTAGAAGTAAATAATGTGGGCAGTGCCATATCAGTACTGGAAATGTTTACTTCACAATTCTCAGTAGGAAGTGAATCTAGATAATAATGTTTCGTAATCAGTGGAGATTAGACAAAGATTCATACTTTCACATTACCCTTATCTATGACATCTTCTGTACCTCTGTACCATGTTTAGTATCGATTCTGATTTATGAATTCCTAATATATATCATCCTTTCAAGAGCCTTACATTTCAGAAGGGTTTACAGGTGACTACACATGAATGAAGCAATAAAATACATAGGATAGTTACATTTTTGTCGATTTATTTCCTGGGTTACCTTGCAACAGGAGCAACATAAAAAAAAAAAAATGTCAAATGCATTTCTAACTGAATGGCCAGATTTAAAGTTGGTCATTATCAGGAGCTTCAGTAGAAAAAAGAATATCTGTATCAGATTCCACAAACCACATCCCTCCGTTATTCTTCCTTTCTCTCTTCATGTTCTTGGACTGTCTCTCCTCCTACCTTTGCTCATCTCCCACCCCTCTGTTTATTCAAAGCCTTCTATTCAGTTTACATTGTGGCTGGTGAGTGGACAGCAAGGACATGAAACCGCCATGAAAGTGTGGGCTTGCACTTGGTGGCTGCTGACACGGGTGCTTTCATTGGTCAGTCCGTTATTTTAACTGGGAATACACTGCGTAGAAAAATACATGGGCTTGCGTGATCAAAACCCGTTCCTCAGCTCAAAACAAACAAAACCCGTCATATGGTTCACATAAATGGACCGCAAACATCACACATTAGCCACATTAAAATTAGTTATTTTTATACTCGCCACCTCCCCCCACCCAACTCCAAGTACATGTACAGAAACGTATGCGTGCAGACGCATCACACAGGCGCCGTTCATTCACAGCTTCTGCAGTGAGTAGCTCTAAGAATGACTGAGCTTGTGACTCACTCTCCCATTGCTGCGTTGATACCAAGAGGGAGGGAGAAAAGGGTAAAGAGGATCATAGAAGATGATGGGAGGGGAGGGGTGTTAAAAAAAAAGCATTTTGTTTATCGTCTAAGTTCAGTCAGGGGTGTGATGTCCGGAGAAGGGCAGTTCCATGTCTGCTCCACTCAGCTGTTTTTGTACTTTAAAATGATCAACATCACTGGGTTTGTGCGGTTAGCTTCTTGTTACAGGAAGAGACAGTGGTTTTGGAATGGAATCTTCACAGCCTGAAGTGAGCCAAATAATGCATTATTTAAAAAAAATATCCGGCCCCTGTGGTCATGGCCCTTCTCTCGTGCTGGGTTTGTCTGGCTGAGAGCAGCAGCAGCAGTGTGATGTTCCGTAATAAGCACAAGCATGAAGGTTACTGACTCCCTCCCCTGTAAACATCATTTGTGCCACTGGGGTTGCAAGAACCACGCGGGTGCCTTCGAAATATCAGGAATTCAGACAACACCTAAAAAGAATGGCTGTGGATTAGTGGTGGTCGGATGCTGCAATCCCCGGCATGTTGAGGAGAAGCAGCCAGGCCGAGGACGAGCACATCTGTGGCTTTGCAGTCGGCTAATAGAATGTTTCGCTTATTTTAAATTACCACCCTCTTAATTGATTGAAAAGCTTTCCTGCCTGCGAGGAACATATGCCATGCCATGCAAAAAGAGAGCCGTTTGACACAGTGTCATAACAAAAAATCAAGATTAAGGTTTTAACTTAGTACTTCATGGTGTATTTTAGTTTTATTGACACTTCAGTATTTAGTACTTATTAACCTCTGTCAGTTAGTCTGCTCGCCTTCCCTTGCCAATCCTCTCTCTTTATTTGTGAATGGAGACACTTTATTAGCTCTAATTAATAATCAAGCCCACTCCATCTTTATAGACTCACAGTTCATCATGTTGCCATTGAGAGCTCCCCCCCGTCTTTCTACCTGTCTTGCTCTTGTCCACTCCTTGATTTTCACACCCATCTCTTAACCCAGCCGGCCTCTATCTAGCTCTGCTTGTCAGCTTGTTTTTATCCTCCGTATCTAATTGAGGGTTCATTTGTACCTCTGAAGCCTGACAGTTTGCTTGGACTGTTGCCATTATTTCAGAGCCACGTCTGCCAAGTTTCTTCTGGTTGCCTTAGAAGACCTGCGTGAAGTTCCACTTGAGTTTGTTTTTACGATCCATTTTCTGACAAGAGGAAACAGCTGGGTGCTCAAAGCGGCTTTGCCACCCATATTTATCTGTTTTATGTGTGTCGGTGGACATGTGTCTGGTCCTCTGCTTTTTGCCCCCAACCTGAAAAGTCACCCCCATCTCCCCGCGGTAACCTCCGGCCCCCTCTCGACTTAGACACGCCGCAGCACTTGGTCCCGTTGGCCTGCCCGTGGAGGTGAAGACAGGTTATGTGATGTTGACGGGAGATGATGGTGTTCCCAAACTGAGCCCAGCCCCTGTTTACACTCCCAGAACGGGCAGCTTGTTTGTGACTATTCTTGGCTCGGTGGCAGCCTGCCGTTTTGTGGAGGAGGACTGATGTTTTATCGCGTGGCTGCTTCCTCTGGAAGGCTGGCACTCCACGGCCACGTCAGCACAACCAATGCTCTAGTTGACTCTGGGAGGGGGGAGGGGGGGATGGGATGGGATGGGATGTGGCCTTTTCTATCTGATCTCTGTCAGCACTCGTGCGTCAGTCTGATGCAAAAGAGTGGGTGTTCCCCCCCCCCCCATTCTCCACTCTATCTCTCTCTTCTCTTTTTCTCTCTCTTTCTATGATGTGTGTGGCTCCCTCGTCCTGCCTCCCTCCCTCACCCTTTTTTACTTTCTGCTGGTCCCCCCCCCAAGTCGGCACACACACAAGCCTTTCATTCTAAATGGACAAACAATGGCATATTGAATGCTAATGTGATTCATCAGATTTCCTGTTAGTCAGCATTGGCGGTGCTAACTGGAGTTGCTATAATCACGCAGGTGCACAGCGGCACCGGGCATGAGCGCGGCATGATTTATTTGTCTTAAAAGTGAGTGGAGTTAACAGTAGACACTTTGAACTCCCACGCAAATGATATTGTAATCTGAAATCAATGAGGGCTGAGCCAGTGTGACTGCCTTCGTTCAGGCTGAGCTCTCCCATGCTCCCTGAACTGAGATTTTTGTCCTTGCACACCCTGTTATGTGGTCTTAGGTAGGGAAATGACTCACTGCCTATTAGTCTGCTGGCTCGGAGAACTGAGAGGGGCTTCAAAGCTCTTTGCCCTTTTTGATTTTAGTATGAAAGTCCTACTTGCTTTCTGTCTTGTCCAATGAAGTTTATTAGCAAATAGATCAGTGCAGTATATTTCCAATGCTTTTCTACTAACACTGTGAGACTGTCTGGCATTAGATGGCCGTTAAAAGAAGTTTCCAGTCAACAGTACACAGTGACTAGTACGCTCGGATGACTGTTTTGGGAAATTATTTGGCTTGTTTATTTTGAAATGAAATCCAGTTTTAATATGTAATCCAGACTTCTGCCAATCTGAGCCCTGTTTGTTTTTGAGTTTCTGAAATGATTCATTTTATTACATTATTTCTATTTTCATGCTGCATAGAAATACATTACCAAACATTACATTTCATCTGTTTATTTCAGGTCAGGTCTGTCAAGCTAATTCACACTTGACCAATGCCAACCACTTTACCAAGAATCTAATAAATCTTCATTTAATTATTGGCATTGCACTTCAATAACAGCGTTGTCTGTATGGTTGGGATGCCTACGCCAGGCCTTGAAGTAAGCATATGTGACCAGAGCCATGACATGAACAAGGTGCGGGTCATGTTCAGTTAAACAGGCGCTATCACAGTAAAAGATGTTGCAGGTTTTCTGGTTAAATGCAGCTCTCCATCTACTGTGGCTTCTTCTTCTATCTATTCCTCTATTTAAAATGTGACCTCTGATAAAGAATGACAGAGAAATGTCCATATTTTATTGTAGAATCTTTTTTATTTTTTTGATTGAATGATAGCGTTTTGTGTCAACTTTGGAAACTAAGTAAAAACATCTAACAAAGCCTCAATAAGACATACGAGAACAAATCACAGAGACTCACTCGTTACACAGGAGCTACAAAAAAAAAAAAAGAATTAATGCATAACAGCAAAACCATTTTGTCTACCCTTGGTATAAAGGGGGTGGACAACATATTAAAAACAACTCTTTCTCGGAATACCACAATACAATCCGACAGCACCACAAACCACGGCTTTCAAAAAGCCCAAATGTTGAATCAACATCTCTTTAAAACCGTTTCAACAGCAACTGAACTTTATAACCTTCCTGAAGGTAGGATTTATTGCATGCAACAAACGGGCAACTGTCCGTGTATCCACACTCACTTGCTGTTACTCTCCCCTGCGAGGTGGAGCCTGGACTTCAGCACCTGAAGGGGTGCTGGAGGTTAGAAATAGGAAGGAACAGGCCAGCCTCTGTAGTCGCGGGCCCATTCTGTCTGCTCACGCCAGCTTTGACAGTATGAAGGAAAACTCTTGGCCAGTGCATGCTGTGGATCTTTTTGCTCTCCCGCATGACATCAGGCGTTGGGGCCCTAGTCTTTATGTCTTAGGTCTGTAAGAAGAGAAATGTGCGAGTGTGCAAACTTGGCAAAGAGGTCCCTCGCTCGCTCTCGCGCTCTCTCTCTCCCAGGCTTTCTGCTGAGCTGTCACTTCTCTGAGCTGAGCTAAGCCGCTTCACTGGCCCCTACAACAGAGCCACGCAGGAAACTTTGTTGTTTCTCAGCACTTTTGTAAAGTGGCCGTCTTGCATTTGCCAGTATAAAAAATAAAAAACTGCATTTATTTGCCTTTTCTTTCTCATAGGTATTTAAAAAATGAAATAATCATTGAAAATGCAGCTGGTTTAGAAGAGTAGAATTGACTACACTGGGATTTCCCCCCCTTCAGGGGTAATGTTTGTGTCATGTACCATGGTTGGCAAAATGGGATGAGTTATGGATGTCCAGGCATATGGAGATAAGTCAGTTTATTATCTGCATTGGATTTAAGGTGACTGGCGGTCGGGGGCACTGTCGAGGCTTGGATGGACAGTACAACAATAGAAAAGATGTGCAACTGTACTGAAATGTCTTTGTTTGTCCAGACACCTAGCATACTCGAGTGAGACTGACTTTTCTGTTCCGCTTTGCATCATGAAGGTGACCATCTGCTTTCCAAAGATTGCTGTTGGTATAAATTTGTTCTCTATATTTCACAATTGCATTTATAGTAATATGTTAGATATGATAATAAAGAGTCTGGAAAGTTTTGGTTTAGGTACCTTAAAAGTATGTGAAAAATGCTTTACTCAAAAAACTGCACAAACGCTGATATATTTGTAACTGATTGCTTTAACGTTAACCTATATGAACTGTTGTTATGTTGAGTCACATTGAGGTTATAATTTTAAACAAATGGTGGTGTGAGCTTCAGAAGCAGCTCTGTTTATGCATTTTTGTGTGTGTGAGTGACTTATTTTGACACACCCTTGTTAGCCTTTGGTCCCAGGCTTGAGCCTGAAGGAGGGGCTGAAATTTCAGCCCTGTGTTCTACTCTATTCTCAACACATTTAGCCTAGATGAAACAGCTGTACAGCCTGAGGGGAAGTGTTTGATCTTGCTTCTTCCTGCTTCACAGGTCCTGCTCAGGTTCCCATGATGTCTCCAAATGGTTCAGTGCCTCCAATCTATGTGCCTCCTGGATACGTTTCACAGGTAGTCCTTCTGTGCTACTTCCAGTGCCGTGTTTCTGATTGGCGTGTTGTCGGACTCGTGTTGATATCTGCTCTCTGTGCTCTTGTTTGTTTCCTCTTAGATCATAGAAGAGAACGGAGTGCGGCGGGTTCTGGTTTTACCTCAGCAACCAGAGTTCCACCCAGGGGGCCACTCCCCCCTCCACCACCCTCCACCTCCACCCCATGCCCACCTGCCTGCCTTCATCCCACACCCTGCCATGATGCCCCCGCCACCCCACCTGTACACGGGCATGGCGGGGGGTGTGGGCGACATGAGCTCTCAGTACATCTCCCAATACCATCCAGCTCATATTTACTCAGAGCAGGGTGAGTTGGAGCCAGCAGTGTCTGGGCTGTATTGTTATATTAAGATGTTATTTATTTGTCTCCGACATTTCATTTGCAGAGTCGAGTTATACAATCAAGGCCTGTTTAGTCTTTCAGCTTCTTAATCTTAGGGGGTTTCACTATTCAGCCTGTTTATTAGTAACCTGTGAGTTTGCCATTTTATGACTCGCTTCTGTGCTTGGTCTTTTTTTGTGCTCCTGTCTGTGTCTGTACCAACTCACAAGCGTCGCCGTTATTTTGTTCCTTCAGTCTCTACAGATTCCCACTCCCAACATGGACGCCCCCCGTTTGTTCACAGAGACGACAGAACTAGCAAAACGTACGAGCGTCTGCAGAAGAAGCTGAAGGAGCGTCAGGGAGGCGGAGGAGGAGGGCAGGTGAAGGACAGCCCTCCCCCTTCGCCGCAGAAGACTTGCAGCAGCCCCCTGACAGTGGACATTCACAACGGCGTAGGCGGGAAGGGGCTGGAGGCGGAGCAGGCGCAGCTCAGCCAAGCAGTGGCCGGCCCGGACAAGCAGCCAGGCAGGGGGAAAAACGGAGAGTCAAGAGGTGAGGAGGTTAAAGGGTAAAGGTTTGTCGAGGTTTGGGTTGACATGCAGCGTTTTCTGGACGTTAGAAGTGTGTTGTGTTTAGGCGCTGAGAATAGTGCCTCATTAGCTGCAGCAGCTGGTGGCAGTGAGGGATCAGCAACATTATTCTTGATTACATGAACTCTGACTGCTCATTAATCATGGCGTTTAACACTGCTACTTGGCGACACCAGTGTATAATTAAGGAATTTTCAAAGTGGAGGGAAAAATAATTTCACTGTATGACCTCATGTAGATTTCTGAAATCTAGGAACACTGAAATGTGAGTGATCTACCACTAAAATCGAATGAAGTGGTTCAGCAGTGTTTTAAAAAAGTCGTGCCGTTGTGTACCGTCATTTTGTTGAAACTTTTGATAAATCCTAGAGGGAAGTGGGGTTAGGTTGATGTATTCTTTTAGAGGTGGTCTTACAAGCACACAGATGTTTCTAATTAGTGAACTAGTTTGTGAACTTGGAATTGTCTGACTGTGTGTTAGGATTGCATCATTTCTTCTATCTGCAATGCATTGGATTCAGGTCTTCTGAGGCCGCTGTCGATAGCAAAATCCTTACTATTACTTTTTTCGACAATGAATGTGTAATGGCGAATGTATAAAGAAGTTTCACACCTGCCTCTAAAGCATTTCCTTTAGATGATTTGTATTATTTTATTATTATAAGTCATTGTAGATATTCTCAGCTTTACTTCAGCATGCAAAAGGCAGAAAACATATTGGATAGATGGTGCAAAGTCACACTTATTACTACACTGTCCAAGAAGCACACAGACTATGTTACAATAGTGAGATAGATATTACAGTGCACACAAATCCAGCAGAAACAATTGCAGACAGAGAATGAGTCAGTATTACCTATTTAAATAGGAACTGACACATTATTTGTCACATTAATTATTTCTCAATTTTGTCTTCATTTCATTAAGATGGTGCTGTTTCACATCTGTATTTCTCTCCTCAGAGCTGGACGAGGGAGCTCAGGCCCTGCAAGCCCTCTTGAGTACCATCAGTAAACCAGTGGTTAGTATTCACTTCTGCTATCTTTTAATTTCTCTTCCCTGTATCTAATTAATACAATTTGCGTGATTTTATGTGACTCTATTGGCGCTGTGTTCATGAAAACTTGTAATGATGTGTTGCGTCATTAAACATTCTATTAACATCCATGATGAATTCCTGCTGACATCTTGCTAATGAGTCAGACCTGCTGACTAGCATCCATGTGGGGATTTCTGTTCCCAAATGTGCCACCAAACAACTATGCTAGCACTTACTAAAAGGTTTGCTTTGATAGAAGTACAGATTTTTAATTAAACTCCTACCAGGCTGTCACATCTTTGCAGTACTATGCTTGGCAGTGGCTCATAGACAACCATTAATTTTGTCCTGAAAGACCCTGGCTTAAAGGTGCTGGGCTCACAGCAGCAAGGTGGACAAATAAAGAGCAGAATAGCTGTTTTAACAGCAGCTGGACAGTAATCAGTAGAACAAGAAAAAGAATTTCCTTGACCTCATAAGTCGGGATTTGTCATACACTGTCTCTAAGGTCTGAACTCCTCGTAAAAGTCTATTGATAAGATGATGGATAAAGTTAAGGGAGGATGTCTATTACAGGAGACGTTCTGCTTCAATGGAAAGTGGATTTCTTTTCCACCTTTGGCACCACACAGGTTTGTTAAAGGACTGAGAATCTCACTGTGGGGAGTAAAGGAGTAAGGTGGGCCTCGAGGGCAGAGGGAAAAAGGAGGTGCAGACTTGACCTGATTGAGTTCTTGCACACATGAATCCCCCCCCCCCCCCTGCTGTGTAGCTCAGGGTATTTTTAAACCTCCTCAAAACAGAATGAAATATCTTAGGGTTTCACAGCATATCCCTGCCAAGAGCTGAAAACCTTTTCCCAAAATGGCATCAGCTTGAATATTTTGATCCCTGTCTCTTTTCCTCTCACAAGGAATGTGTTTTTTTTTTTGCATTTGTTTTGGAAAATGTAAGAATCAGAAACGTTATACATTTATGATAAATGTATAAGATTGGAAAACATAGGAGAGGATTTATTCCTTAGTACCGGACATGGCCCTCTTTTGTTGTGGGGTTAGTATGGTGACAGTATTGTAGGATTATGCAGGCGCTGTGGTTAAAGGTGTAAAAGCGTTGGTTTTAGGTGCAGGTTTGATATGGTTTTGTATAAACTTTATAGTCACCCTTGAAACTTTCATCTGGTAGGTGTCAGACACCCAGGCCAGAGGAGCAGTAGTGACCTGGAGTGCGCCCGCCAGGCCAGAGAGCGAGAATGGCAGTGTGGAGGGCGACTGCAGCCCCCTGGAGCCCCTCAGCTACGAGGTCTCCGTCTCATTTAGCGGCAAAGATGGAAAGTACAAGAGCATGTACTGGTAAGCACTAGCAGCAAGATGCTTCACGGCTGAACACCAACAGAGACAATCATTTGAAACGACACTAAAGACTGACACTGTTTCTTTTTTTTCCTTTGATGCAGTGGGGAAGAACTAAGTGCTACTTTAGAAGACCTTCGACCAGCGACGGACTATCATGTCAGGTTGGCATAACCCTTAACCTGCTTTTGTTTGTGTTTGAGTGTTAATGCACATCTTGTAACCACTTTGATCTTCTTTCCTCAGGGTCCAGGCCGTGTGCAACTGTTTACAGGGAAGCCCGTCAGAGGCTGTGAGCTTCATCACTTTAAGCTGTGAGCCGGATCCTCCCAATCCTCCCAGGAAGGCCAGCGGGACCAAGAACACGCTCGTGCTCCAGTGGAAGGTAATAGCAGTAGGATGATTGATGGAGTTTTAAGGGTGGAGGACACGTTGCTGCAGCACCTGTGTGACAGAAGTAGTCTCATTCTACCTACCACTAATTAGAATGAAGCAAGGTTCAGCGGTAATAATAGCAAATAATGTGCATCCAGGTGTGCACCCTTTTCTGTGGAGGAATTTGCTGAGCATTTGTGATTGTTCTTGAAGTGCCTCGCTAAACTCTCACACATTTACACTCACACCTAGGAGGTGATCAGTGCAACCACTAGCTTTTACTACTGGCAACTGAGCAGCTGTAATGGAGCCACAGAAGGTAGCAGAGTACCACACTGGAGGGGATCTCAGAAACAGCTGTTGAAGAAGGGGGGATTGTTTGTCTCTTTCTCCCAGCTAGTTTGGGGATTTTTACTGAGTGACCTTTAAGTCAGTAACCCATTTCTCCTACATTAAGGCTACTTAACAAATATATTATATACACAAAATCTGTATTTAAAGGTGCTCTGGCTACCACTCTACCACTTAGTTAGAGGAAATGTTCTGCCCTAGATTTTGACATAAGGATGGTGGCATTTAAGCCATCAAAACATTTGTCTTATGACATTTTATCATTTTCACTCTGCATGCATAGAAAGTCATATATAATAAATACCTGGGCAGTGGTGATTATATGAGTGGTTTGTGTATTTATATATATGTATGTTTACTGAGATATAATAATTAAACTATGCATGGTTTACCTGCAGGCTCCGTGTGACAACGGTTCCAAAATACAAAACTATGTTCTTCAATGGGATGAGGTAATTGTTTTATTTATAAAGAAATACACGTTGAACACTGCACCGCTCTCCCATCCCGTCTTATGTGCAACTGAGATTTCAAGTTACCTGTTCTTCAAACTAAAGACTTTGTTCTCTGAAGGGGAAGGGCACCGGAATTTATGAACAGTGCTACTATGGACCTCAGAAGCAGTACAGAGTGACCAAGCTTTCACCAGCTTCTAGATACTCCTTCCGTCTTGCAGCCAAAAATGACATGGGTGTAAGGTAGGCGCCTTAACTTGCTAGATTATTTCCTGGGTGGCACCCTCCCTGTTGTCCATTTTTATGTTACAGTTTCTTCCATTCACTGTCTCCCATCTGTATGCGCATGTGTGTCTCTCACTCGGTCTCTCCTGTCTCTCTCTCCCATCCTCTCCCATCCTCTGTCTCTCTCTGCCCTCCTCAGCGAGTTCAGTGAAGTGGTGGACCTGTTCACCTCATGCAGTGTGCCATTGCCACCCTTCCCTCCAGAGCTGGAGATGCCGGGGGTGACCTGGCTGTGTCTGAAGTGGCAGAGGCCCACAAGCTCTCCAAAGGAGGATGAAATCTACTATATTTTGGAGATGGAGGAGGAAGGCTCGGTATGTCTCTCACCTTCTCATTGAAATGATCAAAACACATAAATGACACAGCAATATCTGCAACCAAAGGTTTCCTGTCAAATGTTACACACATTATTTCCCTTCTATGCAAGGTTCTTTCAACAGTTGCAGGGCCACGACTTCTTAGCGGGCAGTTTTGCCAAGTGCAACTGTTTGACTTTAGTTCATCTTCAGACTGCATGAAATATGTACGCCATTACAGTTTTCACAATTATAATCATTTAATAATAGATTTATCTGCTTTCTTGTGTAGCTACTTAGTGATCTCAGTTATTCATTTCAACCCAACCAAAAGGAAACATTTTATTTACACATTTTTGCATCACTTCACCAGTGTGCTCTAAAACTTACTTGACATTTGTAGCTCCTGTCACCTCTGCCTGCACCGCCTCAAGCAGCTACCTGCAGACAGTGTCTGCCAAGGAAGACACAAAAAAGTGCCCCTGTCCCCTGTAGCTGTTTGTCTCCTGCAGACCACTTTGTTTTCTGCGCCACAATGGTTGTCCTATAAGTCATTACTCACCTGGTTGTTTTCTTTCTCCCTTTGTCATTTGTCTTTGTCCCAGGGATATGGCTTCCAGCCAAGCTACGATGGCGACGAGCTGTCCTGCACCGTCAAGAATCTCCACAGGAGCACCAAGTACAAGTTTAGGGTAAGGGAGCCCTCGGATGTTTGCAGTCAAAGCTGGTGATCCACAGGCTTAATTTAGGCTGCAGTGGAGCAGCTATGTGTGGTGGGGACAGGGCTTGAGGCAGGGAGAGTTGCCAAGGCCCACAGTGGCCCTATGACTCATTCGTATGCAGGATTCTGCTAGCAGGGCGGTGGGCAACATAAACAGGAGGACTCCATTGCTCATCACATGCAGGGCCCCAGTGAGAAGCCGGGCACTGATGAATCACAAGTGACCACCTTTCACCTGTTACAGACAGAGATCATTGCATGGACACAATGATCCTGATAAAAAACTGAATAATGGTAATCCAGTGAGAACATTCGTAATAGATTAACAGCCTGCATTGCATCTGCATGTGAAGTATGAAAATATTCAAACATCACCCACCTCCATTTGCTGTAGATGGATTAATATATTTGTATATGTATTTGTAGTTTTGTTTTAGAGCTTTGTTTAGCAATGCTCAAACACATCATCTCACGTAGTCATGGGATCCATTACAAAGGATTTTGTGGCTTTGTGAAACCTGCAGATAGCCTCTGCTTAATGTGTCTGCAATCAGAGTTTGACACGCTGAGATCAAAGAGCAAAAAAACATCACATGGCGGATTAATGAATGATTTTAGAAGCTTGCAGTTCAAAAAATACCAAACTTAGGGCCATTCATACTATATTCATATGCAGTCATAATACTCTTTAGCCTTACATTACCTTGAGGCTTGCAATTCTGTCTGCAGGATGACATGTTCTTTTGTTACATCACATAAAATAGTCCCCAACAACTGTTAGAATAACCAGGAGATTTCTTAGCCCTTTAAAAAACATTCTAACTACATATTAGTGCTACAGACTGGGTAGGAAAGTATTGAACAATGCATTGTTGGTTTGATCTGTTCATGTTGACAATAACACAAATAAAGAATAACACCAGCCTCCTTTTAAATTCAAAGCAGAATAGTTTTATTTCATTGCACACGTTATGTGAAGCTAATACATTTCACAGCTTGTTCATAGTCAGTTTGGCTAAATAGCTGTGTTTATACTCTGAGATTAAACTCAGTTATCAGCTCAAGCTGGTAGTTGCATCGCAGGCGTTCAAAGTGGCCCCCTCCTGAGTGCTTGTTATTTTCCTGCAGCAAGTGACAACAAGTGCTCTTTTGATTTGTCCAGCGCTTAAGGAAATGAAATCAGATTAATGCACAGACTGATGAGAGAATTGGGAAGCTTTACTCACGTGAGCAGAAAAATCCTCACCACAGCGTTGCTAAACATGATACTGTCAGAAAGGTATTCGATAACCCAAACAAACCACCATATGCCCAAGTGATAGAAATGTTCATTAGTCATTTCCAAGACTCCCTCATTTCCAATTATCCAGCTGCGCAGTGTGAGGGGAGGCTGGCTGCTGTGCAGGTTTGTCTTGGTACAATATGAGGCTGAGCTGCACTCAGCAGGCTCTCAGACACTTCCATATTATCGCAGATGTGCAACACTGAAATGCAAATGCCACTAAAGATTATTGCCTCGTTTTTTGATTGGATTGTTTGCGGTGTCTGAATAGTTCTGTTGAAATGAATCTGTAGATGTAAGGAGCAAAATCTTGATTTAAAAAAAAAAAAACACCTTGATAAAAACACCACATTGATAATGTGTGTTTTTTTCTGTGGCCATTTTAGTTGGATCCCTTTATTACCCTTCTCCGAGTCTAGTCAGTAGTTGTAATCAGTAACCATAATGGTCTTTGTACGCTTGTCCTCATTGACTATCGTGCAAACAGTAGCCTATATTCTGACAGGAATAATATGACTCCTTGCTGCCTGTACTCATGCACTTCCCCCAGGTGGCGGCATACAACTCAGAAGGGAAGAGTAACCCTAGCCAGGTGGTGGAGTTCATCACAAACCCAGACAGACCCAGCAGTCCCTGCAGGCCTGTCATCAGAGGAAGACCCCTGCCCAACAGCTTCAAGATGGCCTGGGGTGAGCATTTCCTACCAATTGCCCTTTCCCTTATCAGAACCCTTCAGTCTTTTATGTAGATGACTGCCTGGAAGGGCCGGTTTACAGTTTCACTTTTCTCACTGAGCTCTGTCTGACCATAGATGAATCTGAGACAGATGACATTCGAAGTAGTCCATACCGTAGATGACTGACAGTTCTCTCCGTTATTCAGACATCAGCATGAATCTTTCCCACACCTCACTGGACAAACACATCACTCATTGCTGTACTTGGTCTCTGCTTTCAGTTTTCAAAATGAAAGGGAAAAAAAACACATCTGCAGCTATGAGAACATTGTCAAATTTCTTTCCGCCAAAATGAGTTTCTGAAGAAATTCGAGGGGTGAAAAGGCCACTTTGTTGGCAAATCTTGCATCATCTACATTTACATTTTATACTCACTGAGCTTTTGGAGTTTTGATAGGCAGCTCCCCATATTTCATAGTAAGACTTGTTTCAGTACAAATCTTACCGGAATGAAAAAATTCTCACGTAGATTTCAAGACAGCATAGTGAAAACTGAGCGTTCTGACATTGCCAGGCTACCTAGTGGAATAACTTGGTTATTGCAGTTTGATAATGATTTTGTTTTTCAATTTAGAGCCCCCGAAAGATAATGGTGGAGCTGAAGTCACAAAATATGTTGTGGAGCTCTCTGAGGGCTTAAGCGGTAAGTTGCAAATGGTGATAATAAAAATAATCATTTATATTCAGATGAAAATGACATAGAAATAATTAAAATGTATTTGCAATCTGTTTGTGCTCAGGCTTGTCCTGGGAGCTGGTGTACTCGGGGCCAGCTATGGAGCATGTGTGTGAAGGTTTGAGGCCCGGCTGCTCCTACCAGACGCGAGTTTACTGCATGAGCGAGGGGGGGCAGAGCCCGGTGAGTCATTCAGCATCAGCACACGTGTACACACACAGTTGCGCATGCGGACTTGTGTTTTTTATGAGTTTGTTAAGCAGTTGTGATTTGAATGGATCGCAGGTGGAAAGGGATCACAAAATTGCACGTGTTTTTTGTTTTTTTTCACTGATATACATACACAAGTGCTAAGATTACTATTGAAATTTGATTATGTGACACAGGGTTAGGGTTGTTTTATCTAACTTAATATGGACTTACAATTACAAAGCTGCTGCAGACCACACAACAATATAACTATACAGAATAAAACCTGATTATTTTGCACAGTTGTTTGGTTGGATTTTTATATCTCAGCTGTTACTTTAATTGTTAGGGCAGGCAGCCATGAATCACACCATATCCCAAGGTTGATCAGATACATTTTACATGAGTAGTTCTAGATAAGCAGTCTGTTTATGGTGAGTTTTAATACGTAATTGTCATTCAGATAGTGTCCAATGTTAGGAGATTAGACTGTGATTCCTGGTGTATAAGTACAAGACAAAGCCGACTAATCGATTAACCCTCCCTGCATGTGTCAGAGGATGTTTTTCTTAATTAGTACACTTCACAGACACTCATTAATTTCTTCATCAGTTGTTAGTGCATGCATTTATTCATGATGGGGCTTGTAAAGAAACATGACTCATGGTGGCGAGATCTTGTCTTTTGGTGCAGCACAATGTGACATAACACTCACATGTTTTCCTTTTGTCACAGAAATTGAGTCTGAAAAATACCTTCTTTTTTTTCGCTCACCATACAATCTGTCTAACTTAATCCATGGCTTTGCAAGAACTACAGCATATTTTCTCTGCATGCTGGTGTACCTTTGAATGGTGCATTCACATTTGTCTCCCTTCTGTTCTGTTGAAGCCTGAATCTGCCTGATAAGCTGGGGAAAATGACAATCTGTATCCAGTGTTTGTGTTGTGAGAGAGGGGGGGAGATTGTCAATTTGTTAATTTTTTTCCCTCTGGTTCTTAATTGGTCTTTCTTTTCAAGCTGTCGGAGACCCTGCAGGTCCAGACTCCCGCAGTGCCCCCAGGGCCCTGCCAGCCCCCTCGGCTGGTGGGCAAGCCCAAAGCCAGGGAGGTGCAACTGCGCTGGGGTGAGTCATTCCTCTTCAACTCAGATCTGTGTGGGATGTATTCTAGCTTCTGTTGATGTATTTGTCTAGTGAACTACCTCAGAGCACTGAGCTTTGATTATGCTGTTAATACATTTATCTTTGTGTATATACAGTATTATTTTTTCCTGGAAAACCCTTTATTAAAGTATTGATTCATAAACACTGTTTGCACATATTCCCTAGGTCCCCCTCAGGTGGACGGGGGCAGCCCAGTGTCCTGCTACAGTGTAGAAGTGAGTGGGCCGCAGTCTGAGGAGAGCAGGGAGGTTTACCAAGGTCCAGAGCTGGACTGCTCTGTGGGAGGCTTAATGCCTGGCAAAACCTACAGCTTCCGGCTCAAGGCAGCGAACAAGGCTGGGGTGAGCAAGACTGTCAATAACAAACAAACGGATAGTTTTTTTCTTTAACATTTGTTTGTGCCTCTTCCACTAAATCTGAAATTAAAATCCCAATATACATTTTTTCAGTTGTATGAAATAGTTTTTGTTCTTTTGGGCGGATAGTTTGGATGTCTTTCGGAGCGCTGTGAGGTTACAACTGGCCCCGGGGCCCCTGAGCAGTGCAAGGCTCCATCCACCACATGCAAATCCCCCAGCTGTGTTGTTGTGAGCTGGGAGGTAAGAACAGCTCCACTTCCATTCCCCCACTGATGTACCTACTTTATAATATAACAGTCATTATATCAGAAAAGCTTCCAAATCACTGCGTTATAGTTTAGTTATCAGTTTTAGGGCTTGTGGGGATTCTCAGTGGTGTTTGTCTTCTAGGCCCCTCCTTGCAACGGAGCTCCGTTGACAGAGTTTCGACTAGAGTGGGGAGCTGCTGAGGGCAGCATGCAGGTGTGTTACAGTGGACCAGGACTCAGCCATGAAATGAAGGGGCTGCTGCCTGCAACCAACTACTTCTGCCGGGTACAGGTGAGACCTTTCAACAATGTATTTATTTAATGAAGCTAATCGGCTAATTTTCATCCGTTTTCACTGTTAAAATAAAAGCACACCCTGTAAAATAAAATCATATATCACTTACAATGATTAAAAAAATGATATCTCACCTCACAATCCCTGTTTGAGAAACTTCAGTACATTTTATTGTTGGGAGACTTGGTATGAAGCCAAGGGAGCCCACAATATAATGAATAAAAGTTCATTTCACAGGAATTTGATTAATACCAGTTATCTCGACGAGTTTGCTCAATAAGAACTGCAAAGTTCAGTCAAACAATAAAACATGTGGGTCTATGAAAAAAATGTTCAGCCATGTTTTGGATTGTAATTATGGAGAATGTAACATTTCACTACAATAGGTAAGAGACAGATTTTCCAGATTGTCAGGTTTTGAAGATGGTATCTTTGTAGGTTTAGCTGATTGTTTGGAGAACATTTGTGAACTATATTTTTGACATGATGTTCTTCTCAGATCAGCACAAAGGAGTGTCAGTCAGTCAGTCAGGGAGTCAGTTTTAATTTTCTGCGTACTACAGAAATCCTAAAAACTGTTTGTTTTTAGGATCTGCTGTATTGGTGGGAATACGTTTGTGTGATTGGTTAACTAATGCCTGCTAAGAGCTACATTACCACTGTTTATATGTAGAATCCAGTTGGTTCAGTAGTTACAGGACACCATCATGATGACCTGGCTGATATAGACCATGTCTCTGTTGTGCTGTTGCACTGAATGCACCAGTGAAGCCAGCGTTTGTTTAAAAGAAGAGACCGAATCTGGCATTAAAACGTTGGTTTTGTCATTTGGGCCTGGTTCAGGCTGCATCTTCAGGCCGTGCTGTGCTCTCACAGTCTCTTTTCTGCTCCAACAGGGACTAAGGGAGGAATGCTGGTTGCATGGGTTATCATTCATTCACTGTTTATCCACCGTCTAGTGCAAGTACTCGGACATTCCCTAAATATTCCACTCTGCTCTGGCCATTAAACGGGACTTCCATTATAGTAGTTCATTAAAAACTTAAACTTTGCAAGAAAATAAAAACAACACAATTAGTAGTAGTAGTTGTTGTTGTTGTTGTTGTTGTTGTTGTTGAAACCCTTCCCCCCCATGTTTACATTGGAACTCCACCTTGTGGTGAAACGTGGACATTACACGTGTTCTTTCACGTCAGCAGTGAGAGTTGACATGATGAGATGACTCTTGTTGTTGTGCAGGCTGTGAATGTGGCTGGCGTGGGGCCCTTCAGCGAGGCAGTGTTGTGCCAGACGCCCTGCTCTGTGCCCGCAGCCGTCAGCAACATCTACGCGCTGAAGGAGCTGCAGCTGCGCGACGCTTCAGTGGACGCAGATGAAGACGAGGAAGATGAGGAAAGCGTTTCCCGGCCACGCCCACTCTACTCTCCCTCCACCTGCCTGGGTGTTTCCTGGGACCCCCCGTGTGATCACGGCTCTGAGATCACTTCCTACCTGATTGACCTCGGAGAGCGCCAGCCAATAGTCGTTGGTCCCGTCACCAAACACATCATCCAGCATCTGCAGCCGGACACCAGCTACAGGTCGGCGCTCCCTCCTCTTAAACTCAAAGGGTTACGAAATGTTGCATTACGCTCGTATTGCACAACTTTGTAGCATTCAGATGTCAAGAGCTAACTGTGAAACTGTGAGATCTCATCACTTCCAATAAAATGGGATACAAATCAATTACACACACCACGCTCGTATATTAACCCCAAATATAATTAGTTATATCTGTAAATCCAGGTTATTCTGGACAGGGCTGGCAGTTTAGAAAACAGACCAGACACCGGACCAGAAAACAGACCAGACCAGACACCGTGACTCAGCTAGCATCAGGCTGGTCGCTTGTCTGTATTTCTTTGTGATTCAGGATCATTAAACAGGTGCATCTTTACAGGAAACTCAAGTTATGCAGAGTTAAATTAATTAAAACACCCCCATGAATTAATAATTAAGAAAGTCGTATTATTTATCTGAGTTATCATCCACACAGGGATGTATTTTACACTGGTTTAATTATATGCTGTGTTATGTGCTGGATTCAAATGTTGTCTCAGTTATTGGCCAGTGTGAGCGTGTTCAGAACCAGATACAGAGCCAGAACAACATGCTGTTAATGCCACTTTGATCACTTTGTCACCGCAGTGTCCTTGCAGCTCTCTGATTATGACGTCTCTCTTCTTCTTCCTCTTCAGGCTCCGAATCCAAGCCCTAAACAGCCTGGGAGCAGGCCCCTTTAGTCACACCTTTAAGCTGAAGACCAAGCCTCTGCCCCCGCAGCCACCCCGCCTGGAGTGCACCGCCTTCAGCCACCAGACCCTCAGGCTCAAGTGGGGCGACGGCCCAGCCAAAGCCGCCGCCTCAGACGCCCTCCAGTATCAGCTGCAGATGGGGGACAAGAGCGGCAGGTCAGTGGCCCATTAGTCAGGCGAGGGGAAGTGACCTGACAAGAGATAACAGATGAAAGAGGAGACTGATGTTTGAGCAAGAGCTTCAAATAACTGTATGGAGGAGGGAAGGGTGCACAGAACGTAACACAGCAGCCGGAGTGCCTGTAGAAGGAGCAGGAACTGATGATCTGCTTTATGCCGCTGTATATCTTTTGACAGAGTCACTCGTCTCCTTTGCTTTTTGTCATCTTTACCCTTCTGCTCATTAAATCCCCCCCCCCAATGTTCCTGTCATTGCAGATTTATATCCTTGTATAAAGGACCATGCCACACACACAAAGTCCAGAGGCTTAATGAGTCTACCTCTTACACGTTCCGCATCCAGGCCTTTAATGAGGCGGGCGAGGGGCCCTTCTCCAATGTTTACACATTCACCACCCCACGATCTCCTCCAGCTCCTGTGAAAGGTACAGTGGCAGCCCTTTCTTTTTGTCGTCCTCTCTTTCTTTCTCTCTATCTATCTGGATCAGCTCTTAACTTTACAAGCACTCGCTGCTGACATACAGACAGCCCGTGTGCTCAGCTTTTAACATCAGTTGACCCAAGTTTGACTCGCATTTGATTAAGACCCAGCAGCCGCAGATTCACTCGTCGGCTGTCATCATAAGTCGGGCTGTTCGGCGCCGTGCTCTGGTTTCCCGGCCTCTGCAGAGCCTCTTTTGATCCTACACGTTGAAGTCAGTAATGAGGACGGTTTCATTCTTGGATCAGTCATGTGCCAGTTTGTCTCCCCACGCAGCGAAGTGAAGTGGACTTTTAACTATTGACTATTTGAATTCAGACCAACACTGTTAAAATTACGTCAAAAGCTTAATATCAAAATGCCACAAAGGATAACAATCTTCCTTGCCGCTGTATTTTTTCACAATTAACTTCAAAACAGCCACTTAATCTAATTGTTTTTGCTTAAAATGTTACACTGCCAACTACCTAATGGGGGAAGTTACATGTACTTGTCTTGAATTCACTCTTAATTCATCAGCTGAGTCACTCTACATCAAAGCAAGTTCCCCTTGTATTAAAGCTAATGGTTTCCATAGCAGCCCCACTTTGAAGCTCTGATTCAAATAGAAAGTTCACAGCACATTTTGCAGGTTTGATGTATTCAGCTTTGCCTTTTTAATACTGAAGAATTGAAAGCTACAACCAGCTTTAGCAAATGTGCTTTGTTCAAAATTCTACCCCAGATGTTTTGCAGATTACACTGCATTGTGGGTATAGTCTTTCACTCGTCTCAGTGCTAGTTTTATTAGCATTTCCACTTGTTAATATTGTGATACATGAAGTAAATCAGTAGAAAAGAGATCAATCAAATAGATCTGAATGGTTGATCACTTTGTTTTAAATTTGATATCCAATTGCAGAAGTGTAGTTTTGCAGATGTCTCCTGCCTTCAGTCCACCTTTCATCACGTGCACTCTCTCCCTCCTCCCTCCAGCCCCCAAAGTGGAGCGTCTGGATGACAACTCCTGCGAAGTCACATGGGAGGCCCTGCCACCCATGAAAGGGGACCCGATTATCTACACCTTGCAGTGCATGATGGGAAACTCTGATTTTAAACAGGTACTGACGTTGTTGTGTGAAGGTCTTGTGTTTTGTGTCCTTACCTGCGGCTGACCTGCCGTTCATCACAGCAGCCTTTTTATGCAGATCGAGATGCAGATGGATCCAGAGCCTCAATGTTCTCATCGTGGCCGTCGTGGCCCTCTGTATTAGTCACCGCCGGCTTTAAATTTCCCATTATGCAAAGGTCATTGATCTATGAAGTATCCCAGGTGTCCAGCCCCTGCTGGCACATTCATCCCTCTCAGTGGCCTCCAGCCATGTTAACGTGGAGTAATGGCCGCTGCGTGCTTATGATAATCTTACCACATCATACACGGCAATTGAATCAGGCAGTTGAAATATGTGGTTGCCTTCTCTCATGAGTTTGTTTCCATCACTATTGTCAGTCTCAGTGGAAAGAGAGGGTAATTATTCATATGCTGAAGATAGGAGTTTGACTGATGCAGTCTGCTTCGGTCTTTGCACCAGCACGGCTAGTGCAGTTTGGCCGGTGAATAATGGACATTTCAATCATTTTTATACATCTGCTAGTTGGAAACCCAATATAAAAGCTGTCTGTACCTTCCTCCATTAGGCTTTGTCTCCAAGGCCTTGATAAGACTGCCAACCCATATCCGTTTTTTGGGCATATCCAGACTATCCAGATTGATTTTAGAAAGTCTGCACAGCAAAGAAACCCCACATGAAATGAGCTTTCTACAGATGCATCTCAGTCCAGACGCTCTGGCCGCTCAAATGGTGTCTTTTGCGTCTCTCGCATGCGAAACATAACAAGGATAGAAGTTCATCAAAGCCGCTGTATACTTACACACGACTTGACATTGTGATTGTTCCACCAGCATACATCGTTACTGACGCCTGTGTAGCAGCCCATGCGGATAGCTTGATGATGTCTGGATGAACACATCCGATCTGATCACTTGCAAATCTGTCTTAAAGATCTGATTTGAGAAACAAATCTGCCTGCAGTCTGAATAAAGCCCAATTCTTCATTACATTCACAATTAACAAGAAAAACTGGGAATGTGTTGAAATCATTTTTATGTGTAGAGAATCAAAAAAGTCACACTTTAGCAACCAAACAGATCAGGTTCACATGGCTCTCTAAAAACTTGTGGGTGTGTCAGCTGGACAAACAGCTAAAGCAGATGGCTTCCCACTTCATCCAAGGCGACAAACAACATAACAACATAACAACTTAACTAACAAATAGACCAGAAAATAGTCTGTAAATTGAAAAAACAGTCAAGGCCGAAAGAGAGATAGCAAGAGGCTTTTCCCCCGTTATACCTGACACTTGAAAGAGCTGAAAGCAGTAACATGGGAAGGGTTCTGTCAGCTTTACTGTCCAGGTCTAGTTCAATACAGTTCAACAAACCTACCTAATCTCACAGGTCCATGCTTATATCAAGGAGATTCATTAAAGCAGCTGAGTTAAAGTATTCCCTCAGTGAGTGTTATAATAAATACAGTAATGAAATACAAGGAAAGATGAAAAGACGCAAATAACGTGGCTCACTTCACAGGAAAATACACAAACAAACCAAAAAGTTCTCTTTCTGTCTTCTTTTCACTTTTTAATCACAGTTCTTCTCCTCTTCCTCCTGTTCACAGACCTACAAAGGCTCTGCCGCATCCTTCCATGTCCAGAACCTGCAGCCCAACAGCGACTACCGTTTCCGCGTGTGTGCTATCAGGCAATGCCAGGACGCCCCTGAGCTGAGCGGCCCCTACAGCCCCACGGTGACCCTCTCCCCCCAGCGGAACGAGGTGGCGGTGGGCGGCGGCACAGCCGGCTCGGGGTCCAGGGCGGGCGCGGAGTCCAGCCGAGCCAGACGAAGCCTCACTGACGAGCAGTGCGCTTTCCTCCTCCTCATGGTGTTCGCCGTCATCGCAATCCTCATCGCTTTTGTCATCCAGTACTTCGTCATTAAATGAGCAGCTTGCGCCACCCAGCTGGAGAGTTATAGCTTTATTCTTTCCCCCCTCTCTCTGTTGTTTTGTATTCTTCATTTTGTACTTATTGTTTCCTGTTGTCAACAGAGTAATCGCATCAGCCGCATTGGGGTGCAGCAGGAGGGGGGGATGGGGGGGGCTGGTGAGTGACGGCTGAACAGCAGTGAAAGCTTAAGGGTGTAAAAATGAATTTGGCACTTGCGATAACCTTCCGGACTCTCCTGCCTTTGTCACCCGGCCCCAACTTTGTATCCGTCGTTCAGTTCAGTTTTCTGTTCCATCATAATCCGCTTCCTGCGCAAAAGGAACTCAGAAAGAGCAGGAGATAGGGGTTTTTTGGGGGGGGGAGAAGGTCGAGGGGAAGGCGTGCTTCGACTCGTTCACTCGTTGATGACAGTATATATATATATATGTGTGTGTGTATAGAAATAGTCATTATTTATATTTCCATTTATGTGTCCAGTATGAAACTGTTTTTGATAGATGTGTTCCAAAAATAGTATGTAGGTGTGTCATTAGCCTATGTGCTATTGGATCCTGGGACCTGGTGGGCCAGTGTTTGCACAGTGGGGTGTGTGTGTTCAGATGTGTATACTGTATGTAGTTAGTGCCACAGAGGTACACGGCTGGGAGGGCGTCAGTGCCAGATGAAGGGACTTCACCCCCTGCTGGAGTTTAAGGGGTCTAGTGAGAGAAGAAATGGAAATGAAAAATCTTGTTCACAATATAGAACACTCATTTAGCACTTTCCAACCTTTTTGATGTTCAGAATGTTTAAGGATGCAAAAATGACTGGAGAAATGTTAGTATATTTTTGTACAGTGAAGACACAAGGACCTGTAAGTTTGAGGAAAAAAACAACTCAGTATAAAGTTGGAAAACAAACAAAAACCAAACTAACAGTGAATTCTAATTATTTTTTACTATCATATAGTTATACTGCTGCTTTACTCCGAAATATTGTTGTTCAGCACAAAAAATGTATGCTTACCTGTATGTTTTGTTTTATTTTTGTTTTCCCCAGTAATTGATTTTGCACCTTAGTGAAAGAAAACCTTGACCGACTGCGTCTTGGTCTTGTGATGCATTTTATAGAACACACTTTGAGATTGTGCAAGCCCTACTTGTGTTTTGGGTGTTTTAAAAGTTGTAGTACCACATAATGTGTCACTGAAACAGCTGATCTATCTCAGCGAAGAAAAAAAAAGAAAAAGGGGGGGAAGCAAAGAAAAAAGTATGTACCAGTTGTTTCAGAGGCCTTATATGGAGAGGAAAAAATCTCGGGAGAATTTTCTTAATTTCTCAAGTTTTGATGTTTTTCTTTTAGTGTTAGAAAACATTAAAATGTGTTTTATTTACTTTTATTTTTGCAACATTTATTTGATGTTAGTATACATACATAATCGAGAGAGAAATGGAAAGTAGTTCTATGTATTACTTGTGATTTCTTTTGATTTCTTTTGTCAGGTCATATATGTGTGAAGTCTATTTTTTTATAATATTGAAGTAATATAAGTTAATACTCTCCAGAGAAAATAATAAATCCTGAGTACTTACGAATCATGGAACGCAAATGGCAGATATAAAATGTGTTATATCATGTACTTCCTGTGAATCTAAATTTGCCTTTTCTCTCGGTGTGTTAAATATTCGTAACAGATTTCTAATGCTGAGTTTTCGGTGGTAATCTGGCTGTAGGGTCTAGTGTTGTTTGGTTTTTGGCAGATAACTGCTGTTGCAACCGTAAAAAAGAAATACTGGTACCTTGCAAAACGTCTTGGATAATTACATGATTTGGTCTTTCAGACATTCTGCAAATGTCTTCTCTTTGTCATTTAAAGAATTTAAATTCCTATTTTTGATAGCGATTGCAACGTGTGCCATTTTAACACCTCTTCATCCTGGGCTTACAACCTTTGGTTGGGGAGATTAACAAAATGCTACAAAAATGAGTAAAATATGCACAAAAATAGAGACCATTTTTATGTAATTTTAATGTTTGCAGTTACCTCATACACCGTACATTCCAAAAAGAAAATTTGTTATACTATACATACTACCAGACATATCACTTTAAAATGTTCGTTATGGGAAAAATGTATAATCATAGATATGTATTTAAAGTGTATCTGTATAGCCATGATATCTACAAAGGATCCATGCACAATAAAAGATTTATAATTCTTAATCATGTTGGAAGTTTGGGCATATATTTGTCTTTGAATTACTCAAGTTTAACGTAGGCATGAAAATACATGTTTTTGATTGGCTGCCAAGTTTACTGAAATTGTATTCCAGTAAACTTTAAACATAGTTCCAATCAATGGTTTAACCACCTCTCCATAGCAATTTTGATAGTAATTTATCAAAAACACTAAACATTTCACTGGTTCCAGCTTCTCAAATGTGAGGATCTGGTGTTTTCTCTGTCCCTCATCATTGCAAATTTAAAATTATTTTTGTTTTGATCTGCTGGTGGGACAAAACATTTAAATAAGCCTCGGGTTGAAACTGCTACTGACATTTTTCTTAAATCTCTTTATGTAGTAATATTATGTAGTAAAACCAAATTATGGTTAGTTGAAGCCCTAATTGATAGCATCAACCTACTGTAGTGAAATAGACCATGGGATGAACTGACCAGAAACAAAAAGGGACCACAGCATTTCAGATGGTAGTATAAGCAATAATACACTCAGACATATATGTATATAGAAAATAATTCTTTTTTTGTCAGTTTCTTTTATATATCATATACTGTATATATCATAACTATATAACATCTGGCTGAGAGAACATGTTCCGACGTAAAGTTCCTGAAGTAAACCGTTAAAAAGTCTGATTAGCAATTAAAAACCTCCCATCCAAGCAAAAAACTGAGTTGTGGGAAATGAAATGTAAAGGAACTCTAATCTATATTGACGTTCACCAACACGTATCAGATAAGCTGTAGATTGAAAGTAAACAAAAGGACTGGAATATCATTCTATTTTTTTTTTTATAGACGATTAAGTCAGGTGTTTGCAATAACATCCCCCTGAACTGACTAAAATACAGATGGTTCCAGATCTGAAGGACCAATGCTGAATCTGATGGGGAATCAGTCTTGACAGCTTTTTGTCCAATCAAAGGACCCATGAGTGAAATATACGCCTGTCTGCTCATTCTGTCAGCTAACGGATAACTGAAAAGGCTTCTATCCTTATGTCCTATCTCTTTCCTCCTCCCCTTTTCCTCCTCCTTTTCTCCTCCTCCATTCTTCCTCTCAAGATAAGAAAACATTATGTCCAAAGCATTTAAAAGAAGGAATAATTCTTCTGTCTGGTCTTTATTTTGTCCTGACTTGTGAATTCAACACTGCTGCTACACCTCACAGTATTGTGTGTGAGGGTGTGAGAGCTCCTGGAGTAAGATTTAAATTAAGTTGCAAGGGAGCCATGATTAATGAGGGTGAAAGTGGGCTTCCTCGTCTCGGTCACCATTCTGTGTACAACATTTGCTCGTGTTGAGAGAGACTGAAAACCCATTTAAATGCTGCTTTGACAGAAGTAAACACTGACAGAGTTCCTGCTGCCGCTCTAAGGTCCGAGTGGTGCATCCGGCCGTGGGTCAACTGCGTAAACACAAATACATCCTGATGTCAGTGTGACTCGTTACAAAGGTTCATTTAGATCTAATGGGTTTGATGGCTCTGAACCAGCAGAGCACACAGCTGGTCATCCAGCAGGTCATCCAGGCTTTGGGTGATTAATGTTACTTTAGATACAAAATAGGAAAACCTGTAGATCAGGAAATGAAAATACAGCTCTGTGCCTGTTTACGATGCAGACCTTTTACCGGAGAATGCTTTTCAATTCACACATGGAGGCAATGATTCCTTTTAATTTCAGTGTCAATTGTCCTATTGTTCTGCAGAGCTCACAGAACTCTTTCTCTCACTCCAGAACTTTCAATCAGATGGAAAACCTGAACTGAATTTGTAGATTAGTGCGATGTGAAGTCAAGAATGCTGGGCAGTGACTTGATGGAGGTCACACAAAATTAAAGCTTGTACTCTAATCCTGAAAACCAGACTTTTAAACCCCGACCAGCGGGAATCAACAAACCCAACACCCCCATTCATTCATTCATTCATTCAGTGTCTATGGAGCCCAACTCAAGTGACATCAAGGTCTTTGTAGTCAAATTTGACCTTCTTATGCCAGTGTTGTGGCAGTCCTGACCAAACCTTATTTAAATTCTTAAAAAGGCATTCCTCTTCAACCAGCATTGCTGAAGTTAGGTTTATTTTAACAAGCCTGGTTGGTAACTTGAGGGTGAAGAGGAAGACATGAGCTGGTGGGTGTGTGCAGTGATGAAGCCAAGCGGAGAGACAGATCGGGCTGGTGGACAATTAAGCAAACACAGAACTCATTTTTCAGTAACTACTTCCAGACAGTTTGACAAACATGCTGGGACTTCAGTGATTGAGGCATTAATTAATAAAGTTCCAGCCCTCCTTATATGTATATTCCTTATGTATTCATTCTCAGTCCAGATTAGTATGATCCTCAATCTACATTTTCTCCAGGAGGAGCAGCAGTGGTGGGGGGTGGGGGTTCCCTCAAATCTTATGCCTTTTACCGCCATCCATCCCATCATCATTTGATTACAAAGATTAGTCAGAGACACACGCAGCAGGCAATCTCCCTGTTGCTCCCTGACTCCTCGGGGTACTGTGGAGGAGGTGCTCCTTTCTTCATCTCTCACCAGAGCTCGGCTGGTCATTGGGCACTCTGCCACTTCATGAGATTCTGCTGCTGCTGAGACCAAGAACAAGTTAAAACGTTGAGAGATCCACCAACTGTTTTAAAGGTAAAGTCACCAGCAAATATTTCCATATATATTTCTATATACCAGGAGGTTATTTCTGCTTTTAGGGTTGAAGTTAAATGACCATACCAGGGATGTTGCCATGTTAGCTCTTTTCCTACAACCTGTTTTTATTTACTTTATGTTCAAGCCAACTAGTTAAAAAAAATCATGAATATATTTTTCCAGGCATCAACTGGTTTCCATTCATTTCTAAAAGTAAATTAGTTAAACACTTGAGTTGTGTATTTATAAAGTTTGCATTTATCTTTGTAGTTTACATTATTGCAATAATTTTAAATCACTTACATTATCCTTGCAACAATTATGAAACTGAAAGAAATAGCTGATTTTATGTTCACTGTTTTAATCAATCTGTAGCAAGTTTAAAGATACTGCTAACATATTATTATAATGTAAATACATGAATACAATCCGACAATTGGCAGGAATTAAATACATTAAAACATAATGTGTAGTTTGGTCCTGTAATGCTCTCATTTCTCCTCTGCAAGTCTAGATTTTGCACTTTACTGTGGCAACACTTAGTGGAGGTTGACATGCCCTGGACCAGACCCCAGCTGGACCTTCATGTTGGTGGAGCAGAGGCCATGGACCAGTACAACATAGAAGACCACCACTATGAGGGCTCCCTGTTCCCCACTTCCACCCTCATCCCTATCACTGTCATGTGCATCCTCATCTTCATCGTTGGGGTGACAGGCAACACCATGACCATCCTCATCATCCAGCACTTCAAGGACATGAAGACCACCACCAACCTGTACCTGTCCAGCATGGCGGTGTCCGACCTGATCATCTTCCTCTGCCTTCCCTTTGACCTCTACCGTCTGTGGAAGTACGTGCCCTGGCTGTTTGGGGAGGCGGTGTGCCGCTTCTATCACTACATCTTTGAGGGCTGCACCTCGGCCACCATCCTTCACATCACGGCCCTGAGCATTGAGCGCTACCTGGCCATCAGCTTCCCCCTCAGGAGCAAGGTGGTGGTGACCAGACGCAGGGTCCAGTACATCATCCTCGCCCTGTGGCTTTTCGCCCTGGTCTCTGCAGCTCCCACGCTCTTCCTGGTTGGGGTTGAATACGACAATGACACACATGTGGTCTACAATACGGGGCAGTGCAAACACACCAACTACGCCATCAGCTCTGGACAGCTGCACATCATGCTCTGGGTGTCCACCACCTACTTTTTCTGCCCGATGCTCTGCCTCATCTTCCTCTATGGCTCCGTTGGATGCAAGCTGTGGAAAAGCAAAAATGACCTACATGGCCCGTGTACATTGGCCCGTGAAAGGTCACACAGGCAAACAGTCAAGATCCTGGGTGAGTGGGTTATTTATCTTTTCTTTTTCATCCCTGCAGACAGATTTTTAAATTCTGATATCAGGCAGCAATCAGGGAACAGAACACACCCTTCACATAATCCTTTGTCCTTTTTAGTTCAGTGTAAAAGTGGAACATTCTGTACAAAGATACATATCAGAAAGCAGGTTTTGTTATCCAGAATTACAACATCTGCTTTCTAAAACCTTTCTCTGCTTTTCATTGCCAGAAACTAAATTCAAATTCAGATTCAGGAGTGACAGCATATACAACTCTCTTTTTAGGTATAAAGCTTAACCAGAAGTCCATCTGTTTTACACAGCTTTCAGCTTTCTTTGTTGCTGAAGTGAAGAACCAGGCTGACCAATTACATCAGAATCTATGAGTTCTGGTTTTCTGCACTCGCTCTGTTATGTGCGTTTGCTTTTAACAAATTAACAACATATAAAGAACTAAAGTACTGATTTGTATTCTATTTTAAATCCAACGTAGTAGCACCTATTCTGTTTAATCCAGCTCTCTACGAGTTCGAGCAAGAGAAAGCTGGTAATGTGTGCGTCTTTGTTAGTCTGAAGCTAACCATGTCCTGCCACTGCACATACTGATTGGCTTAATTTGCAGCTCTGGCATATTGTGCAGGAAACCCTGTTTTACAGTAAAAGGCCGTGTCCAAGCCAATCTGTATCAACCGAGTATTAAATCATGATGCATCTGTTCGGATATTAATGCTCTTTATTAGCTGCGCACACACTGCACAGAGCACATGTTGTCAGACCTGCTGCCGTTTGTGTCCACCTTTGTTGAATCCCAAATTTGATTGTCATCAGAGGCACCCATAAATCAACCTTAATACACAGTCTCCCTTTTTAATCTGCAAGTGCCACACATCTGAGGAGTCACTCAGTGATGTTCCCGTACAGCAAGACTTTAACAACTCTAGACATGACTGTAGCATCTGGTCCCCTGTCCACAATGTAGGTCTTTAAATAGTGTAAACTGTTATTGTTTTACAACTAATTAAGCTTATGTAGGCCAGATCTGCCTCTCTTTTAATTACTGAATTGACATCTAGTATTATAGAAATCACTGCCGCTGTCAGACAAATTGATAGTAATTTTATCTGCAGGGGCTTCTTGATCAATACCAGTGACTCAGTGATTACCTCACCCACCACTTGTTTTTGTGGCTTTCAAAAGCTTTATAAAGCTTTGCTCTTTTTTTGGATTTATGACAGTGGCGTTTCTGCGGCATATATGCACTAATTAGCTCCCTTACTTGGCTGTATTGTGAATATGTGACTTCACTGAAGCACATTACTGGCCACCGTCACTTAAGGGAACAAGAGAGGTTCTCCAAGGGAGTTTGTGTGTTTGTGCGTGGGCTTAAGGAGAAATTATTTTGACGTTAATTGCTGCTGGTCATTATTTAATGTCAAGGTTGACCATAGACCATAGATGATGGGTTACTTAGATCCTGCAAACCAATTTTCTTAATCAGCTTCTTATTATAAATGAGCCCAACATGAATACACAATTATCTGAGTTAGAATACAGTAATACTCGTTATTTTTATGTGAGATTTTCATATTTGTGTGTACTAATCTTCTCACTGGTTTGAAGCAGAAAAGTGCGCTGCTGATAAAAGGTCAGGTGTTCTCGTATACCAATCTGTATTCAACAATATAAAAAACTGAATTTGTTTTTGCTAGAAAGATGAGGTTATCAATCAAATCTGATCAAATTACTCCCACACAGTCCCAAGGAAGCAGTTAAAACTCTTGAAATATGTTTTCTTCTTTTCTAACCTCTAACCTAGTTTTGATTGTTGCTTATTCAGTTACAAATACTCAAAGGGTCTGTTCGCCCAAACTACAAAGAAAAATGTTCTCGCACTTGCTTCCAGTGATATCTAGCTATGTTATTCACCTCTACCTGGGGTGGAGAAAGACACCAAAACTCCTTGCCTAGCTAGATACCACTACAAGTAATGTTTTATGTTTGTTTGTTTTATAAACTGGCCTTTTTATAAAAGATATCGAATGCACCTTTAAAGGAATAGTTTGACATTTTGGATTTCTTGCAGAGTTAGGTAAGGTAAGTACAAGCAACTGCCAGCAGCTGTGCTAGCTTAGCTTAGCATAAAGACTGGAAACATTACAACATGTTAAATCTTGTTTGTTTAATCGGTAGGGGAGAGTGGAGTAAGTAGTGCCAATTTTCACTTAAAGAGGCTTTAAAGCAAGGGCATTACAGTAATGCCTCCAACTAAAATATGTACATATAGTTTAGGATGTTGTGCATCCGTGGGAACAATCACTTTGGATCTTAAATAAACAGTTTGAGAAATATAGCTTTAGAAAAAAATGTGGTTTTGTGGCACAACTTGCCCCCGGTGCGGAGTAAGTTGTGCCATTAGAGAGAATACACTGGGGTAAATTGTGCCATTGATAATTGAAGTAAAACAGATCATTTTAATCTAACAAATGATAATGCTATATAAAAGCAAAACAAATGCAATACAAAATTACTTTAATTAATTACTTTATTTAGGTTTATTTAAAGTTTTAACAACATCAAAGGCCACTTTTCTATAACAAGGCCTATACCGTC
>JAVQJD010005751.1:0-22500 GCA_036023655.1 Nannoperca australis
ATATATATATACATATACATATACATATATATATATAAAAAGTATCAAAATCTGACTCTATCTGCAGATATCAAATATTACAGGACTTGGCTCACGGGACATCCCTAGTATTTAAACAATCAATTTAAATCCATCGTGACTCACGCTACAACATTAAATTGGGAATGATGTCAAGAGTTGACTTATTTCTGAAGGCATTGTGCTGGTAGCTTCATTACCCGTCACTACCAAAATCGTTTAAAGTGAAAAACCTCTGTGTGGCCATGGACCTAAAATTAACACTCTGTTGGTTGGAGGCTAATATGATGTGCTTGACCTCATTAACTCAGAGCCCATCCATTCATGAACAGGCAGACCTGAAGTCAGAGTCAAGCATGCAGCGCTAACAGAGCGGGGCGGAGAGGAAAGGGAGGACATGCTGGTTTCAGATCAGTACCTGAGAGCGTTCAGCCAGAACGGGAGTACTTAATAATTCACAGAGAGACAGAGAGAGAGACACACGGAGAGAAAGAGAGCGAGCGAGCGCAACATGCTTAGTGTAGGCTAAACACGGCTTTCTCTGCAGGGAAGCAGGGAGGAGATTAGAGGAGGCACGAACATTACCATGGGTGTGCTGGCAGCAGCTTGCCATTCAGCAGCTGAACATCAGCTTTACAGAGAGAGTGTGTGTGTGTGTGTGTGTGTGTGTGTGTGTGTGTGTGTGTGTGTTCTCGTTTGTCTGTGAGAATATTGATGTGTGGTTCTGTATAACTCAATGCTCTGAGCGTGTCATAAAAACTGCCAGGGTCAGGGTTTGATTTTCCCTCGGGGGCCGTCTGTACTGCAAATATACGCAATGTAAAATACACAGGGGTGTGTATTCTACTGACCGAATAGCAGCAGGTCTCGTGGATGATGACCCTGTTGGAGAACGTCTCATTATGGGACTCGATGTGAAGTGTCCTCTCTTTGCGGTTCAACGTGTTTTTCTGGATGAAGTAGACATAGTCCACACCGGCAATCTGCAAACCACACACACACACCTTATGTTACAAGACACTAAACTGGCATGAGACACCCACATTTTATTTTCAGCTTAATTACTGTACATAAAGAAAAAAATCAAATTGACTATATTGTTTATACAAAAATTAAAAAAACGTGCCAACTGGTGAACAAATGATTTAATATTCTCAAGCAGCAATAAGGTGTCAATTCACAATAACCACAATGCATTGCACTTGAGATGCACAAAAGCTGACGATCTGATGTGCAACATACCCTTTTGAGCAGCCGCGGAGCATCAACATCCAGGGCACAGCGGCGCTCAACCCTGTTGGTGGAACCGTCCTCGCTGGTCTCCTCTTCCACAACGTCACTTGCCACAAACATGGGGATGAGGTGGCAGGTGGGGAACCGGCGCTCATAGGCCTGAAAGAGGAAGGGGGACCAGAATAACTGTCAGCCAACACATTGGATTTTAATCTGGGAAGACATCTTTTAGGTTTCAAGTGAATTAAGTAGGAGTAGGAAAAGAACAGAGGTTTCAATAGCTCCAGTGTATTCTCTCTACATGCTGTGCAAAGGGCAGACAAAGATCCGACAGCAAACATCGCACAGCTTCTCATGTCACATTTGGGTGTTAAAACTATACACTTTGAAATTCAAATTGAAGGTTTTTGCAGAGAGTAAAGTTTTATGGTATAATTTATGTAAATGGATCCGACTTTTCCAGCATTTGGAAAATGTAATGTTTAAAAAGGTTATGCTGATGTTTATTTCAATAAATATTACGGAAAGGCTCAGGATAAATACGGCTTAAAGAATGCCACACGGCTACAATGGGGTCATGTAATGCCAGCTTATGTAAAATTCATTAGGAAAAAAGTTCACGTATTCTCGAAGAATGCGAGTATTGACTGAAGAATCTGAATGGGTGGGTAGAGAATAGCTCTGTTCAGCAAACATGCGAGGAGCCAGACAAAAGCTCTTTCAACTTTGCACCGCTCCAAACTTGCTAAGCCACAGAGGAGAGCGGCCCGGACTCAACTAAAGTGCTTTTAAAATTTCTTCACAAATTTTTTCTTTTTTTAAATAAAATAAAATAAAAAGGGTTCGTACAAAACCGGAGCGGTCATGGCCAAGGGCAACACCGTGTCTCCAAATTATGTGTTCTCATAAATGCAAAAACACTGGCAGTGTGCCTGAAGGGAACAGTACCTGAAAGACAAAGACAGAGCAAGCGCTGCTCGTGAGATGTTTGGGGTCGGCTGGGTTAGTGTCAGCAGAGTCTAGCTGATAAAGAATCTGTGTGCAGTGGAGCATAGGCCGACCCATATGTCTTTGAGCTCCTGTGAAAACCTTGAGAACAAACATCACTGTGACGCAAGATGGTGCTTAAAATTCAACAAAGCTGAACAGAAAGCCGATTTATTTATATATTTGAACCAGAGCAACTTAAAAACGACCATGTTCCAATTTGCACATCACCGTCAATATGCATTTTTTGTCTTTGTGGCTAGTTCGGACAAATTTGCATTTCCACATAAAGAAACAAAAGCAAGAGTAGCTTTACACTGGTTAGTATGTTGATCAGCACCAGCAGCCGTTGTTCTGTGTCCGAGTAGGCAGTCGCGGGGGAGGGGGCGGGCGGCAGGGCTTCAGCAGCTCCTGGCATACCGCTGCCAGGGCCACTGAGCCGCTCAGCTGCCCACAGTCCACTGAATGCTGAGCTCTGTTTTTCTGCTCTGATGCTCTGGAACACTGGACACAGGCTTTGTACAGCCGTCAGCACAACAGCACTGACTGTAAACATCAGTTTCGCCCATTAAAAGCAACCATACCTGTCAACAACAAAACTCGACCGTAAATGCCGTGTGTCGTCAAAAACACCACTACTTTTCCCTCAAACAATAGGCTTACATACTGCACAGAAACATAGGGTTTTACTTTACATGACAGACAACCACAGAGGTACAAAGAAAAAAAGAAAATACGTAGTCAGAGCTGTGTTGTCTTGTGCCGTTTCATGAGAAAACAGGTAAAATTAAACCAACAGCACAACCTGTGCACTGAAAACAGCCAGAACATTTTAGTGTTAAAAACAGGAAACAGGAGGGTCGTGTTACCAGGTTATTCCTCACTAGAGGAAAGTAAGGGCATGCTGCTAGACTCTACTTTAAAATACACATACACATCCGGAGACCCTATCCAGTCACATCTAATGGGGGGGGGGCAGTATAACCAAAATCTTCTATCACAGTATGCGCAGTTTCACGGTAACGGGATATATCACAATAGAGTAATTGTTCTATAAATTCAATTAAGAAATTGTTTCAAATAATCCCAGCGTACTTTATACTCTGTATTTACAAGTTCACTCTGCTACTCCATGTTTTCTTGTGACTCTTCTTGTGAGGCGGTAAGCAGTCCTGGGTCCCAAATCACATTACCTTCGAAGCAGCTGGATTCGCAAGTTCCCGTGAGATTTCAGCCTACATAGCCTGCCCCGAATATACGGACGAGAAACTCCAGCGGTGGAAACGGGAACACCAAATCTCTACTGGCGGACGCAATTCTACCGTCACACATATACCGCCATATCGCCCAACACTTATTTGAATGATTGAGCCTCTGAATAGAACATGTCAAGTGTTTCTTCCACAACTCTGTAGCTACTCACTCTTCTTTTTGTGAATGTCCTCTCTATTACTCAGGGAACGCAGCCAGAACAACTTTTCGGTGCTTTGCTTGGCGGCATGTTTTTGACACCGTCTCTAAGCTGTCCTCATCAAGCATCTTAATCTTAAAAAGTGTCCCCCGATCAAAATGTCCCCATTCCCCCAGCCGCCAGAAAAGCCAGCTGATAAAAATAGCAGAGGCTGACTTCTGGGTGGCTGCTGTCTCTGTTACCCAACCATTTTCATAAGCTCAGGAGATGTGACACTGCTACCGAAGAAATGGGAAGTGTTCTCCGGTGTTGGTCCCGGGAGACCTACAGGCCAAGGATTCTCGTCTTACTTATAGCAGATTAACCCTCAGCTCGCTTTCAGATTGACTAGATAAGCAAATGCAAGACACCCAGGAAGTGGACATAAAGGTTTTTTTTTGCCTTCTGTAGTGTTATTTTGGTTTTGGCTGCGTAACAAGTTCGTGTAAACGCTGTCTAAAACGTGACATACCAGAACACTTATCAAGTCAGTACATGTCTTCTGCTATTTGGGACTCCCTCCAGTTCCAGTGAACAGCTGTACATTCATGAATGCACCAGAGCTCTTGGTATGCAACAACAGCTTTGCCTTTGGGTGAGGGTGTTTCTTACTCTTCATGCAATCAAGTACAACTATTTGGTGGTACCACATTGCAATACATTGGTGGACTCGGATTACCTCTCTTCTTTAACCAAAGTTACCTGTCATGCCACCTCATTGTGCAGAGACAGAAGGCTTACGGGCAGAGTTGTGAAAAGCTTCCATTACTGCACTTCTTTGTCGTAAATGTCAGTTAATTTACCTCGTATGCCTTTATTTATTGTTGCTGTTTTGTGGCTATCAATATGACCCAGCACCATTGTTACCAGCGAGGGTTTGTGCACATTCACTATAGTTGGCGAACAAAGTGATACTGCTACTTGATTCTAGAGGTTCTCAGTCATTTTGTCTCTCAGCCCTAAAAGCAAAACCAGGTTAACTTTCGCCACGCCAACTGCCAACTCATACCTGCTCGTTTTTTGCTTCTTGCTTTCTTGTTTGGTACAAGTGTTACAAAATTAATTGAAGCTTGTGGTTTGGTTTTATCACATTAGGGTAGGGAAATTTACATACAGAATTTACATTTACAGAACATACTGTGAGATGTCAAATTTCTTTATCCTGTGGTATCTTTCCCTTTAATATCTCTGGGTGTACAGGATCACTGTAGGCAATGTTGTGAAACAAGAAGCAAACTGTTTCATGGCAAGATTGGAGTTTTTAAAATTCTTTACATCAATGTTATAATGTACCTTCATTTTTAGGGCTGCAGCCAATGATTACAGTCACTGTCAAACAGTGTAGGACATTAAAAAAATATTTGGGGGGCAAAAGATTGGGGCATTTCCCAAATGTTGGGGGCAAAATAGTAATTTGTGCATAACGTTGCCGTTTTTAATGTGACCTACCTTGTGCATGAGTAAATAAAAAGCATGGCATGCTTTTGCTGTTCCAAAGTGCAATTGTGGAATAAGTACGTCAGTACGTAACACTCCAACTTGAAGAATTTTATTTAGAAAAAAGTTGATTTGTCCTAGATGGCCCTTTTCCTGCATTTGTTTGGACAGCGCTCGCAGCTATATTTAAGAATCAAGCCAGATAATAGCCGAGCTGCCTGCCAGCGCTCGGTTTCTTTTCCGGTAGTATGTTATACTCATATACATGCGCCATGCAGCCCTTTGTAGTCTTAAACTGTATTATGTATCCTGAATCTCCCTTCCTGAGCAAAAGAGCTCTTTGTTTTCCATACCAATGCCCTTATCCACACATTGACTGTTGTCCAAAGGGAAAAAAGGGTTTTGTGTATGCAGGAAGGGATTAAATAACCATGTATTGTTTTTGTATTTTCTCTCATGCGTCCCTGGAAAGCACATAAACTCTCCAGCCAAATTCCAGGAACTATTACTCATGGCTTAGCCAGTTGAGGTGTGTCTGAACATATCCTGTCACCATGGAGACTGGAGGACGATGTTCTTATCGACTTTCTTACACATGCACAGATGTTTCAGACAGCCTGGAAAAGTTTAATAGGTTGCGTTTTGTGTGTGTGTGTGTGTGTGTGTATATAACTTTTTCTTTTTGACGGTCTCAGTGTGCTAAAGCCTTCCAGGATGACAAATTAATATTTACTATGATGGAGTTTGGTTACCACGTCTGTTTGCGTTGATGCATCATCAATGCCTGCTCTTTGTTTGTCTGTTATGAAACTGCTGCTTTTGGCCTGTTTGCATATTAGATGGATTGAGTGGAGTATTTCAGGGGTCAAGTACACAGTTTATTACAGGCAATGTTATGTAATCCATTATCTATTCAATAGATTCACACGCAGGTTGCAGGACTGTATCCTACGCCTAGTGCAATTTCTCTGTGATAGTTGGAAAGACGGGAAAGTAATGAAAAGATGTCTTAATGGAATACTCCAAGTGTCCACGCTGTTTGCCAACATTAAATTCTAGGTCAATAAAGACTTGATTAAGTAGCTGGATAAATGCCAGATGATCTAAATATTGACTTGTGTTATTTTACTTGCGTTTCTTTGTGTCTGAGTAATGCCTTCAGAACACTCCATAACATGACGTGTGACTGAACGAGGGTTTTATAGACAGTCAAATGAGATGAATGTAGGTCCTGTTAGAGGCGAGGGGACACATCCTGGTTGAACTGTAGTTTCAAGGTTTGTTCACTAAAGCAAGTTCTTATGTAAACTGTGCAGGAAGTCATTTGTCAAAGAAATTAATTTGAGACACGGAAACCTCCAGCATCCGGACAAACGGCATAGTCATAGTTGTTGGTTTGAATCAGAGATTGATGCGACAACATTGGTAGGATGGAGATGTGTAAGTTTGTTACTTCCACTGTAATTATTAGTATCATATTTAGTACAAAAGTCAGTCAGATGATCAGATGTGACTTGGGTTGGGCGATACAACGGTATATATATCGTGCGATCGTAGAAAAGCCATCTATCCCTTAGTGTCTCTGCTATATATGCCAGACAGGCTATGTTGCAAACCGGGGCTGGATTCTTGCATGATCTTGCAAATCCAGCAGCTTCGCAAGGAAACGTGTTTTGGTAATCTGGGCAGCAGGACTGCTTACAACAGTTGCTGCGGTAATTCACATCCAAGACGTTTATCTCACTTCCGCAGAAGAAGAGTGTGACGAGAAAACATGGAGAGAAGAGTTCAATTGTAAATACAGCGCATGAAGTACGCTATGGTTATTTTAAACAATTTCTTAATTGAATTTACAGAATTACTTTATTGCGACAGATGCTTACTATTACCACAATATAAAATATTAAACGTTTGTAGCCTTACTGCCTACCCCTAATTCAAATATCTGAATACAGAACAAACAAACAAGTCAGGATGACTTACACATTTGGTCTCAGTCATAAACCAGTGTACTTGTATATAAAGTACACAGAAGAGATACCAGCATGTGTCAGCAATGTAACATTTCAGTATCTTTCAGTGTCTCACACATGCAGTCACGCTGATAAATGAGGCCCACTGTTAGACAACCAACAACAGACTACTTTATCGGGAGTGCCACCACACTTTAGGCTTTCCCCGAAGCTGCTGTCCAATGTTTCCTCTTAAAAAGACCCAATGCGTATTGGTTAACAAATACACACCCCACCCTTGACATCCGATACAAACAAACCTGAGCTTTGAGTGAGTGCTGCTGGCAGGGGTGTGATGTCATTTAGCCCGTGTTTGGTAGCAAAAAATCAGTACGAGTTCCCACCCACCACCTCAGGCAATCCTGGGCCCTGATATGTACATCATTACAGGGGTGGAGATGACACAATAGCCCAGTCACATATTTGTATTTTTGTTGGTTGTGCCAATAATTTAATTGGACTGACTGGGTCATGTTCGCTGGTGCTTGCAAAAACTCTGTTAGGATGCGGTCTGGTGGACAATTGGGGTCACGAGAACATTTGATAGACTTTAGGGTCTACAGATTAGTGATCCACTCCTGGCTATCAGCAGGATGGCTTCTGTTTACATCATTTGAGGTGAATAGGTATAGAATGAGGTATAGAGTAGGGCATATGGAGAGGAAAATTCCTTCTGGGTTATATTTCAGAGAGAGCGAAGCTATAAACTTCAAACTAGGTCATTCATGAGGGTGGGGTGGGGGGGACAAGAGGAAAGTTACTGAGCAGGCAGCTTGAAAATTCTGGGTTTCTTCTAACTGAGACTTGAATGCATGTGAAAAACTGAATTTAAGATATCTTTATAAACGGGAATTAGCAGGTTACAAAAACAGGCTATTGACTACTGTTTATCGAGGTACTAGTGACGATCATTCTTGTAATACTGAAACCAAGAAGAGAGTGCGCTTTCCTACAAGTTGTATGACTGGAAATCCCATCCTCACACCAAAACCACTGCAAAGACTAGTTTTCTTTTACTACTAACTACTACACTCAGGTTGACAGCATGAGATCCATTTCTGAAATTCACGCTTAAAACCAAGCTCGGTTAAGATTGTTTAGTTTCACTTCAGTATATGCTGAGTAGGGATATAGATTTCACAGCTTTTATTGCTTTGTTTAAACGTACATGGGCCATTTCCACAGCACAGACCAAGGAAATTATTATTTAATAAACACATTTTTAATCATACATTAAAGAAATTGCTTTCACTCATTATTCAACAAATGACCAAACAAAATTCATATAAAGAATAAAAACATAATTCTGTTGCATTTTACAGGCTTTCCTTGAGGACATAACACTTTGTTCATTGTTCACCTCATACATTGATAAATCAATACATAACAGTCATTAATTGACCATTGATTTATCATAAACATTCACAGCTGTATTAATTATCCATGTCATCGCTTGGGGGGCGAACAATAGCAGCAGGACCTCAGTTTGGTCCATTAGGCTTTTCAGGAAGACTGCTTTCACTGTGACTCACTTTTGGAATCGATGTGTACAGACTGAGCCGCTCATGTGAACTTAAGTAGGTGAAACCACTCTTGGGAAAAGATTATGTATCGAGAGCCTCCATGTCCCTGTTCTCAACAGCTGGGCCAACCAGTTACACAGCTTAACACTGCAATGCTAGAGGGATGCTGGGGACTCAGCCTCCCTAATAGAGTACTAATACTAATCTAGCCTGCAGTGTTGGATCTATTTGTAGGGTGCTTAACATAGCACTTTATTAGTTTATACTTAAACAGACATCTCGTCACATCTAAAAGAGAGAGAAATTATAATGTAGCTGAGAGGGAAAAGGTTCGTCATGGCAAATCAAAAGTAATCACAGCACTACCTAAAGATGAATGTTTCTCCACCCATCAGGTCCAACTGTATCTGAGCTTAGGTGTAGAATGGAAGAGATGGTAAGAGAGAGAAAGAGAACAAGCTCCTAACTGAACACATGCAACAATAGCGTCTTTGGTCTCTGCATGCCATACCACCCACTTCTCTTCCTCCAGTGATCTCACTGCTACAGTGTGCATTGTAACGGCACAACTGGCTGGAACTACCAACTTCGAGAGGGAAGGGGGACAATCTGCTAAGTACACAGACCTTGTAGAAATGTAAGGTCATTAATATTTGGTGAGCCGTGCAAAAGGCTAGGTTATGCATGCATGACTGGATATATGTGCACCAAAGAACAGAAAGCAGCAGGACGGCCATCTGTCGGCTATCAAAAAGTCATCACAGTAAGAACAAGAAAATTGTAACCCTACACATTTTTGCTGGTGTAAGGCTTGCTGAGACATAACTCTGTCAACTCATTAAAACACATACAGGAACTAAACTGCTGGATGATAAAATGGAGCGATGCCTAACTGTGTTCCCACCAAAAGCGAACCGAATATTCGCTTCCCTTCTGGGAAAAAAAAGGGAAAGAGTGCCAACAACGTTTATTTCTTTTCGTTTCCATGGCCGAAATAACTAATATTGCTGCATTGTACCTGTTGTGGAAGTCTCAAATAGGTTGGGGAAACTAAACGCCGTAGTGTCCTGCTTTACAGTAAGAGAGAGTGCTGGCAGGGCATGTTTACTGCCTGTTCTGCCACCCCTATTACAACATTCAATTATTTTATTAACTGGGATGAACCTTCTTATATAATCTTATGGAGTGGTTTGTTTTTGCCTATTATTTTATAATTTTTTTCTTTTTTTTCTTTAAAAAGGCAACCTGAGTCTTGCTAAACATTTTACAAAACGTATGTCGACAGCTTTAACCAGCCCTAAAATAACCCCACACATCATCAGAAAAGCATGGCAGCAAGCATACATGTGTGCAAAGACTGTCACAGTATACTCTACACATTCCTAATACCATGAGATAGCTGCCGCATAGATCTGAGTCACCATCCATTGCCACACTGTAGCATGATTGCAGTGTAAAATACGCTAAAGGGTCATTGTGTAAGATGCGCATACACATTCATCTGTGTCAGTGTGGGGGAGGGGGAGCTGTTGGGGCAGCATCTCGACCTTGCAACAGGAAGGAGGGTGAATGAGTGTCCTGGTGATCAGTGAATGAAGTCAGCTCCAGATTTTTCTCATAGGCTCCTGCAGTCACGCGGAAACGGCGCTAGAGTCTTTTATTAATAGTTTGAAGCAGCATGCCGGACGATAAGCCCCTCTCCCTCGTGGCGGGGCATAAATCTTCACCGTTTTTTGGCAAACCGCATCTTGCTGAGTCAGTGAACTGCACACTGCAGGCAAAGCTCTGACAGATTCATTCAGAAGAGTGGAAGCAAATTCTCTGAATCGGAAGAGACAGACAGGTGCAATGCTGGGAAAAGCTAATGGGAAAAGCGTGCATAAGCAGCTAAATCAGCAAACATTTCACTGGCGCAGGATACTAAATTGCCTTCTTTATATTAAATCTCCCTTGAGGAGCTCTGTCTGAATAACTGGTATGAATGAAGTGTAATTAGGTTTAATTCTATTTGTCGGTGCTCTCTTTTTCAATGGACCCCATTGCCATGCCGAAAAAAGGATTGCGTGAACTGATAAAAACGAACCAATTTCTCTGATCAGGCAAGTGTGACATGAAGGTGAGCGACAGACCCGCCACCAGCTCACAGACGGATTAAAACAATAGCTATGGCGCCAGAGAATTGGGTTGTAAAAGCCTTAACCAGACCTGGGTCAGTAAGTGGGTCAGGACACGGTTCAGGATGTCACCCTGGCAGGGTCGCCATGCGCTTAGCCAGGCTAGACAGAGGGAAGGGGGACAGCAGGATGAGCCAAGTTTAGAAACACAACGGGCACAAGTAATGTAGACACTTGAGAAACCACACTGGAGATGATCCACATATAGACAAGGAGCTCAAAGTAGTTCACGGTGCAAAAGACGACACAATTAGCAGACTGTAGAGGATGTGAGCCCTGAAGTGCAGCAGCAAAAATGATATCTCTGCAGGAAACCAAAATCTGGCAACATGAAATATTTCTTCATCAACAATAACATCCCTTATCTTCAACTCTACTCTGTGAACTCTGCGGTCTTAAAAATAGCTGGGGTTTGGTGGCGTTATCTAAACAACCAATCTACTGGACGCATATACTTCCTTGAACAAAATGTTCTTATTTCTGTTTTGCATGATGGAAGGTCAGACCTTCAAACATTTCCTTTAGTCAGCCATGATTTAATGCAAAAGTTCTCTCACATGTTTGGCTGACAGAAGATGTTACATGAACCCGGGAATCAAATTTGTATTTTTTTCACACCTACATGGAACGGGTTTCGTTCTAGTTCGAGTACCTAATTGTGAAAAATAAATAGGTTTGTTCCCAGCTGAAACAAAAAAAGAAGAGGTTTTCCGTGACTTTGACGTCTTCTTATCATTAATAGTTTGTCCATCTGTACTAGAACAAAAGCTCGCAGGTGATGAATGCAATCCGCTATCTTGCTCCTTATCTTTACTTCTGTTGTTTGGCTCAAAACGGGTGGAAACTAGGCTGGTTCGCTAGATGGCACCAAGGTTCCAAGAATCCTGAACAGAACCGGTTCCAGAACCAGAGGTAGCTTGGAGGAAAGAGGGAATCATTCAACCCTGGATTACAGGAAACCATCATTTTCAGTAATACACCGAGGGCCTCATTAAGGAGCCTTTGGTAGCAACTTGTTATAGAGTGAGCAACAGTTTCAAGTCCGTCTAGGGAGGAGGTGTGTGCAGTTCAGTGTGAGTGTGTGGGCCCCACAAAAAGGAAAAGACTGAAATTCTGAGGAATTGAAGGCTACTGTGTAGGCGGCCAAGCTTTACCTAAGAAGTGGCTAACACAGACTGGGTCACTCGGACTTTCACTTTAATTCCCTTCCCTTTTGTCTGTCTTCTTGTGGTATTTCTGTTTAAGTTATATTTATTCCACCACCGTTTCCTCATCTTGTAGCAAAATACTTTTATTTTCTGTTCCCTAGTTACTAAACTATATGTCTGGGTTTACTAACCAATGACACGTTTCTATTTGAAGACAATCCAGTTTGCTTTAGAAACGAAACATGAAAACATATCGTATCTAAAGTGTATTGCTGCCACTGATAAAGGGGATTTTGTCACCAAGAAGGAAATGTCTCCTGTTGCTGATAGTGCAAACAAGTCCAGCAGGCATTGCACTAGTATGGCACATGTTGTTCTTTCCCCTGTAGAAAGTCTACTGGGACAGGGGCAGGTCCAGTGAGATTTGTCCTCGTGGATTAGCTACAGACACATACGTTTCCATGGAGCAGGTTAGGCTGTGCTAAGCTTTGACTCACTTAATACCGTCTCTCTGCAGCAGGCGTATTAATCTGGGAGTTGAGGGACTTTAGGGATAGTTATTGTCTTTTAAACTCAACTATAACAGATAGCATCAAGTTAGCTGTTATGTACTAGTCCAGAGTGAGCCGGTTCTTTATTCCTCTGTGGATGTGTTCCAGAAGCAACTGTCCCTTCAGGCCTGAAACAACAGCGAGAGGGGTATTGTGCTTTGCTTTTGACATTCCTATGTGACTCCCCAAGGATAGACTAGGGGCTCTGAGACTGGACTGCTGCGATAACAGCAGCAACAGCATCCACTGCATTTCCTGTTATTGAGATGCGGCAGCAGACTCGAGGGACTGCAGTGGCTGAGGGTGATTTTCTTTTTAAATAAACTGCTGCTGCGCTCCCTTACTTCAGAGATACTCCAGCCCAAACCCCTGAACAACAACAACAAGAAAAAGACCAACTTCATGGAGCATTAAGAAGGCTATCAAGGTCAATACTAATACACATACAGTAGGTGTTTGTGTGCTTTTGGGGAATCTAACAAAGCCTTCAGCTGTTGTTGGTACACAGCCACCGATAGGCCCAGCGCTGACGACACTGTTCTTGACTAAGTCAGAGTTTCCTGTTAGAGTACATAATGAAGGTGCTGTGCTGTGCCTTTCACTCTGGCACCATTCTAATCTAGACAGTATTTTGAGGAGCTGGCTTCTTAAGTGGCATGAAATCCTCAACATCAGACGTTTCTGCCATAAATCACTTAGCGGAACATTACAGAATCTTTAATGAAGTCTAGTCATGTCTAGTCCCGTCAAGTGTATTTGTGTAGCTCTTAATCACTGTTGCAATCTCACAGCGCTTCACAATACCAACAAGCCAACATCAAAACAAGTCAGGCAGCACCACCCAATGCTACAAAGGTGCGGACGACTCGTTTTCTTGCTTGTGGATAACATGGGTTCATTCTAAAGAATAAACTTGATTGTCATTAAAGTCAATGCCGGATTGGTCGAACGTATTTAAAGAAGGTATGCATTTTGATGTTGCACCAAAAAAAAAAAAAAATACAGATTGTAAAACCATCAGATTGGACTTTTAACTGCCAAGTTGTGAGGAGGAAAGTCAAATCTGCCAAAAAGCTCTCAACACTGGGAATATCATGTTCAAAGCAAGGTTCATTAACTGTTGCAGAAAAAAAAAAAAAAAAACAGCTGAGCGGCATCCAAGATCCAAGCTCGACTTACGCAACAGTACATTGAAGCCACAGCAGTGTTAGCCAGAAGTTAAAATACTGTGAGTCTGTCAGTGGCATGTAATTCATCATGACTAAAAGAATGCATTTAAAAAAGGTTTTAATGGAGAAATGTAGAGCCTCCGTTACCCTCAGAAGAGTAATTGAGAATTTCAAAGAGCTGACTAAATGCAAACAATAGAATCAAGTGGAGAGAGAACACCAAAATCCTCAAGAGCAAACTGTATAACATATTCCCCCCCAACAAACAACAAGAGAGAAGCCATTACTAGGAAATATTTAAGAAGCCTCTGATAGAGAAACTGGAGGGAGGAATAACAAGTTTGAACTAAGCTATGGCCCAATATAGTAATGTGCAAATTACTTGGAACTACTCTGCATAATGCCTGGGCCTCCATGCACATGTACACATACACATTATACACACTGAAAAGACATAAAGAAGTTAGACACAAAAGATAAACAACACTATCGATTCTTTAAGGTGGTCACCCACAGACGCAGAATCTTGTCACACCACTATTCTGCAATGACAACAGATCTGCTGTAGAGGAAGTGAGAGGAGAGATTTCACTGGCTTTTCAATAAAACCAATTTTTTTTTTTTAAAGAGCCTGCAAGTGTTGTGACGCACCATTAAGTCTCCTCTGCAGTGTCTGCAGAAATACTCACTGCAGAGAAAACACAAGAGGGGAAAAGAATCCAGATGCACCAAAGTCAGCTTTAAAGTGACGGACATTTGCATTTTAGCCACTTAACTCAAACATTCACCAGAGTTTCAGGCCATTATTTTACACAGCATAAAGCAAAACATTATTTCTGTATCCAACTTTCAACATCCATCTTATCCTTTGCTGCCCTACTTAAAAAACACCTAGGGCTACTCCATTAGTTTTCCAAAAGTAAGCCTGTCCCATCTACAAAAAGCCCATGAGGTGGGTCATCTCCAGCTCACAAATCATGCATGTCTGCTTTGCTTTTATGACTATTCCCCCCCTTCGGCTGCATGTGTAGACCCAGGTGTAGGTACCAGCCCTCTATTTATAGCCATCCGTTTGCCCAGCCAGTCCAGCTACTGCTTAGGAGATTTAGTCTCCCTGAATCCTCTTTCTTGCCGGTGCAGAAAGCTGATTTCCATTTAAAGAAAACAGCACCTGCCTGGAATGGGGTGTGCTAAAAAAAAACTGGCAGGCTGTTGAAAAGGAGGTAATACCCAACTTACTTCCTGGTGATCAGAGGGAATTTAAATTTAAAAAAGCAGGAATAGCCATACATCGCTGAAATTATCACTGGAATTATTAGACTGAAATCAATGGTTGTATAATCAGGCAAGGACTCACAGCAGCGCACTAACACCACATCACTGACAAACAGCAGCTGAGGTCTAAACACTGCAGAGTAAGCCATCTACCCACAATCCATCCACTGTGTGATTTAGTCCTTAGTGAAGTACACAATTATTCTTGTCTTTTACACTATATTTCTCACTTAAACAATACTAAAGTTTAACTGGCTTCATGTAGCCAGTGAATGTTTTATCCATCACCAGTCCTACAGAATAACTACCACCTTTGATGGCAAGCTATACGCAGAAATGGGGAAATTAACAAAAGTTCCCAAATGTAGGAAGAGAAAGCATAAATGGCACTAGGAGTGCAGGCCATTTAAAATAAAATAAAAAGAGATACATACAAATGTACAGTCTCTCTCTGCTCTCAACACGGTCACTCATGCTTGAAAAGTGAACCAAAACATGCTGCGAGGCAGTCGCTAAAAGCCATGCAAGGCGCTGAATTTTTTACACTTCAAATGGACTACAAAACACCAAGTCTGCGGTGGAACCTCTGTTTGACAGAACAGCACGGCCGTGTTGTATATTCAGATGCCGAGTGTGCAGTTGTACAACCCAGTGGTTCCACACCTCTGAACAATGAACAGATCTTAAACCCGGAGGTAACAGGAAGCTAGATGGAGGAGCTCACTGCAGCAGCCCACATGACACTGTTCATTTAAACAGTTATCATTCTAGCTAGTTAGTCACTGACCTGTTTTAAGCTGCTGCTAGCGTGTTCACAATGCAAGCCGCTCAAAAAGCTCCATGTTTCTTTAATTAGAGACATAAGCTATGGTGGTTTCCTTGTTTTTACATTTCTACTAGGAACCATTTGTTGTCACTGCTTATCAGAAGCCAATCTCTCTAGCACAACGTTGACAATGCAGCTAGCAAACACTTAAGTCAAACTAGTCGGAGACATTCAAATGATTATGCGGGAACATGACGTAAACAGTGTGCACTGCAGTATACCTTCAGCCAACCACGTGCAGGGTGTGAAATTAACTTTAAATGTGAACATCTACCAGCCGCCAACAGATGTTCAAATTCACCAGCCACTCAACAGCAAATCATTATTTTGTGTCTGAAATCTACCAACCACTTTCATATTTTACCAGCATTTGGTTGGTGCCAATTTCCCACCCTGATCACGTTCAATGTGCGTACTTCAATGACCTTCCGAGAGTGACCTCTGAAGCGTTATGTAACTCTGCATTTGTAGCATGCAATATTCATGTGGACGGATGGTTGACTGCTAATACAGGTAAAGACGCTTACCTCCATCACCAGCTCAAAGGGATGCTTGTACACCCGCACGGGGGACTGGTACTTCTGCACCATGGTGGGGATCGCAGTAACGGCAACAACCTGAACAAAAATGAGAAGAAACCAATCAAAAGAAAGAATACGTTATGATCACAGGTGTGAAAGAAAGAAAAGCTAAGATGTAGGGCTTCAATTCATCCGGTCTTGGCATCATCACAGTAACTGTCTGCCAAAATGGCTGCATTATAGCTCTGCGTGCAATTAAGTAAAGGTGTGTTTTGGCTGACTGCGTGAATGATGACAGGTGCTTGTGAGTGAGTGAGTGAGTGAGTGAGTGAGTGAGTGAGTGAGTGAGTGAGTGAGTGAGTGAGTGAGTGTGTGTGTGTTGGCAAGCAGCCCTAAGAACAAGAAAGCTGTGTATAGTGATGGGCTGCAGAAGGAAACTCTCCCGGGCCGTGACCGAGGATCTCACTGATCAATGGATGCAGCATTTCCCGCTCATTTATCAAACAGGGACTGTAGCGCTGCAATGGGTTTTTATTGCACAACTACTGGGGATATAACTAAGCCAAGTCCATCTAATGTCTCTTCAGAAGCTCGGGTCACAGCAACACACGACAACACGGGTAACGACGAAGAAAGACAGGTGCTGCTCATTCTTTACGATGTAAACAGCAGCATTGGGGCAGAGGCTAGAGAACAGGACGAGATAAAAAAAAAAGGAATCTTATTGTCACATATATTAGTAGCTATGACAAATGCACAAAGTCTGCTTACACTTGGGAATCTAAAAGAAGTGCATCTTGAACTTGATGTCCTATGTTTGGTCAGCATGCTGATACATGCCTGTAACTCCTGCTATGTAGTGATGGGAACATAGCTGCGAGGAGGGGGTGCGAGCTAAAGTCCCAGCACTACTTACAGAGGGATCAGGGCAGGAAGACTAATAACAACCAGACTGCAGGACGGACAGGTCGCAACAGTGTCCCTCTCTAAACATCACGTTTATCTAAAGGCTGCTATTGCAATACATAATTACCGTCATGCTTCACGGGTCTGCCAGCAACCTCAAAGACACGTCAAGACACACAATTACGTGTTAATTAAGAGACGTCAGGTGACACTTTCAAACTCTCTGTCTGAACACCTAATTATGCATAAACTGATTGGCAACTGCTATTAAGATATCCTATCTATTCATCATCTTAAACCTTCACGTATACGTCCGTTTTTTTGTACAATTTCCTCACGCTTTTTCGTAAGTAAACGAACTGCTTCGCATCCCCTTTGGTCTCGTGTGAATTGCTTTGATGCCCGTTGACAGTTTTAACCGATCCGCCGCTGGGAGAATGTACATGTTTATAATCTCCAAATGGTGTTAGCATTTAAAAATGAAGCTCAATAACGTCGTTATTTAAACACAACAACCACCCTGATGGTGGTTAAGCAACATTTGCCACGCCGACTTGTTAACGTTAGCTTACACAACAACAACAGTGACTAACGTTAGCTAATTGAGACTAGCCCGCAAGCTAGCGCTAACTTTCCAAATCGCTTCAACTTGACACAGTTTAAATCCCATAACTGGTGCTTACCGGTGAATCAAAGAACTAGCTGGGTCTGGGTCTGGTTTCGTCTGGTTAGTCGTTGTTTCTTCTGAAAGGGCTATCCGAGTAAACTCTTGCCATTCCCCTCCTCGGCTCTTCACTTCGCCGGTGTTCCGGTGCGGCGAGCTGAAAGCTAACGATCGTTAGCTTTATTGTGCTAGCTGGCCATTCAGCCAGAGTAAGGGGGGGGTGGGAGAACTTGGCGAACCGCGGGACAAGCGCGACACTGACGGACAGGGCAAGAGCCTTCAACTAAATATCCCAAACAGCTCCCAGTTAAATCACGCCTAAACGGATGAAGTGTCGGTGCTGGAGGACGGTATGTCCCCCCCTCTCTCGGTCCTCTCCTCCTCTCCGTCATGCCCGTGATGCCGTCGCTCCTCCCCGTTTTCTAAGCTCAGTTTTTTTCCATCTCTCAGGGAAGAGCAGCGTTCATAAAAACCCACTGCCTGACCACTAAAATCTAGTCACGTCACGGCATTATTGTTTTATTTTTTTTAAAGAACTCACCACAATTCAGTCATAAGTGATAAGGACAACGTATTTGCACTTTATATTTTGCAGCCAGCTCAGCAGCGGTCAACAGATTATTGTTTCCACTCTCTGTTATGCTGTAATACCATATATATATCCTACATCTTTATTGTCACCAGCCTCTTAGCACTGACATTTTACCAAAATAGATTCACACCACACGTTTAGGAATGAACAGTAGGTGTGATCATAACGTTTGGGAGACTCAGAAGAGACACATTTTTAAAAAGATGGTCCAAACAGTAGCATCATTGACCAGGATTTGAATTTGAGCTCCTACTTTGGGCCAATCACCAAAATTGCTGGATGCTACACTGCCCATAATACAACCAATATGCCCACATCCTACAATGTCCACACCTGCAAATCTGTGCAAAACATCTCCAAAATGAGCCACGTTATTGTTTAAATGCAAATACTATAACCTTGTTTGTATAGGTCTTGATTAGAAGTTGAAGTTTTAATTACTGCTAAAATAATGGAAAGCAATGGGTAACACCACAAAAAGACACACCGCTTTCTTTTAACTGTTCAAAACGACAGAAAGTGGTGGGTGTTTCCCTGGAGAGTGTCTCTGGTTTCATCTACCCTCAGTGTGTGACCATGGCAAGATGCCAAACCCCCAAATGGCGTGCGTAAATGGAGACCGTGTAAGCCAATTTAGACCACAGGTAATCAATGCTGGGGTTGGAATCTGATAGTTGACATGTAAAGCGAGCTTTGTAAACAACACCAAGACCTCTGTTGGAGAAATTGAAAACAAGAGTTAATGGTGAAAAGCTACCTTGAAAGTAGCCCGTGGTGTGAAAATAACCTGTCACAAAATAATAAAAAAAAGTGAAATGAAGTGACAAACAAACCCATCTAATTGGTTCATCCATTAACAATCAAACGTAGACATATTTCATGTACAATATGTTTGTTTACTGGAACATCTGTTGATAAATGATCTTCATTGAGAGCTTGTGTGCTTCACACGTGAATGTGCTGTTGTACAAGAATGTCTGGACTTTGCGGTGGCCTTTAAGCTTCTGTTTAGTTCTCAGAGTTAAATACACTCACATCCTAATTGTGTAAGAGGTTTGGCAGCGATCGCGGTGGATGATAGCATTAAGGCGATTGCGTTTCAAAGGGCAGGCTTGTGGAGTTTGTACGGCTTGCACCAACGTCTGCCACCACAGCAAACGCTAAAGAGCGACAGCAGTAACGTTAAAAAAAGGCAAGAAACGTTATAGAATGGTCACATGACCTCTGGCTGGAGAATGTGATCCAATGTTAATCTGTTGGAAGAAAGCAATGCGCCTCTTTATGCCCTCAGCATCAAAACAGGATGTGCCACTAAATATCACAGCTTTGGCTCAGACTGAGTCAAGGTCACTGGAAAAGGTCACCATGTTATTTGTTGCTCAGTGGTTCAGCAAGGGTAAATGTCACCATTAGTGGATGAAAACAGTACATATACATCATTTAATGGGGCGTACAGTGGGAAAAATGCAAATGTTATGTTATTATAACATCCCAGGTTCACAAGCAGCTCGGGATTCTTTTCTCTCATTACAAATCCCCTCTCCTTCAGGAAGTCTTGGGTGTTGGAAGTATGTGAAACAGCCTATAGCGGGGGGGTTCAAGAGTGCAGATACTTATTCATATACTAATTACAAATACCGATTGATATTCTTTAATCAGAATGATTTAGAGAACAAACCCTGCACGTAAATGATGGTCAGTTTCAGTTTGATCAAACGCAGCATGTGTTCTTGCTGATATTTCTGACAGTAGTGTGTGTGGCAAATATATATGTATAGAGATGCCACACCAGATCAATCACTTATGAGCAGATAACAGAATATATTGCATGTTTGTATGGAGAAAGAAATGATCCACTGTCTCGAGGACGTCTGAAATGGACGTGCAGTGTCCTCTACTGGGAAATGGCTGCAATTACAATAAATTGCGATTAAGGAGACATAAAAGGGAACACAGATTGTATTCAATAAACCGAGTCTGATCTTTAAATTTCTGTTTTCTCTCCACAGCAGAAGTAGAACAAATCCCACTGCACCCAGCTGTAGTTTCTATTGGCCAAAACTAAATCTATTCTACTTTTCCTCACAGCTCAAACGCCTCACCTTCTTCACCATCATTACAAACTGGAGCAGATATTATGCTGTGTAATGAAGCTACAGCTCCCTATAGGGTATCTGATTGGCTGCTATTTAAAAAGGAATCTGTCCCTATATATTTATCTAATTGACAGAGTCACTGCCAAAGCTTTTACCAAATAAAGCTTCATGTGCACTTGTGCTGTATTTCCTGATTGAACATATTATCTTACAGTAGTGACAAAGATAAATGTACAGGTGGCACTACATCACTACATCTTAACCAATTCATGTTTTTAGATGGATGACAGTGTTGGTTGGTCCACCACTTTGGTCCAATGTCTCAACAACAATTCTGGAGTGCCATGAAACTTTGCACGGACATTGATGCTCCCAGAGGATCTGGTGCCACCAGCTGGTCAAACACTCTACTTACAACATTGTTGATCCATTTGCTGTTCATCCAGCGGCATCAACAGGTCATCATTCATCTAACAGCTTAATGAATAAATACCTGCAAAACTAGTGTTTAGTGCTAATTATCAAGGAAAGAAAGACAATATGTCTCAAACATAAAAAACAAATGAGTTAACAAACAAAAACAATACATTTCTTTAATCAGACTACACAGCAAAATGTTTGTTGGTGATTATGATAAAGCTATATCTGCAGTCAATTAGGGTTGCAGCTAAATCATTTTCTTTATTGCTTAATCTGCTAATTATTTTCTTGATCAGTCCGTGAATAATTTTGTCTATAAAATGTTAGAAATATTGAAAAATGCCCTGTTTATTTTCCATCAGCTCACGGTGGCATCTTCAGATGTCCATTCAGTTTATCATCATGTATTAAATCCATTAAATTCTTACCTTTAAGAAGCTGATTTCAACAAATGTTTAGCTTTTTTATTTTCATTTTTTGCTTTAAAAATGATGATTGAGTTGAATGAGTGATTTAAAGTGAGTTTTTGATTATAAAAATAGTTGCTAATCTATGTTCTGTTGATAAACGAGCTGACTAATCATTTCATCACATAACAGTCAGGCCACATATTTAACATCTATTCAATACCTAAACATAGCCACAAGAGGGCCTCGATAAATGTAAATTCCAGTAGCCTCATAAAACTGACATTTAAAAAAAGATTTCTGCATGTATGAACATTTGCAGAGTGGTTCTTAGACAATCATTTGAAGCTCACTTTGAAGCAACGTAGAGACTGAACCAGATAAGGCACAAGAAGCAGCTTTAAAATGAGTAGTTAACAGTACGGTTTATAAACGTTAAGATATTAGATGCAATGTGCTGCAGCGGCATCAGTAACTCTGCTGTCCACTTATATTTTACCGTCAGGCAACAACTGACATGAGTGGCGACATCTCGCCCCACTGGGACACAGAAATACCCTGCAGGTGTGTACGAGCAGAGAGCCGCATGAGCGCAGGAAGTGGTTTTCAGAGTCTGACAAACCTATGTCAGCAGGAAGTGCAGCCTCGCTTCGACAGGAAACTGATCTTAACAGTCAACAGTCCATACACCCACAGGTAGCTGATACCAAGTGGATGCTGTCCCCCTTTTTACTTATAGGCTGCTATATGGATCATGGTATTGACAATAGTGACAGGTAGCATTTGTCTTCTAGACCTTTACATGCAATATCATTCAAGAGATTCATTTTTGCTTCACAGGAGAAATTCTTTCTGCTTTTATCATCATCCTTCCAAACCACATTTCTCACACTCATACGGCGGACAGACTAAATGACTCAAAAGCTGACAGATGAACAGGTTTTCTTTAAGGTGAAGTTGGAGCTGAGAACAGCCCTACATCAAATCACACTTTGGAGAAAAAAAAGCATGCGTGTACATTTCTGTGAGTTTGGTTGCTGTGCAAATAAGGGGCAGGTTTATTTAAGATGTACCGGGTTCAGAGGACAGCA
>JAVQJD010005751.1:27500-35503 GCA_036023655.1 Nannoperca australis
CAGCCAACCAAACCCGATAGGACTAAACAAAGGAAGCAGGTAAAATTCACTGTATGTTGTGAAGGCAAACTTTTAAACAACAAGAGTTTATAGCCACACAAGCATCTCATGCTCACAATGAAAACATGGTTATTTCTAGCAGGTACAGAACAGGTTTATCTCTACCAAAATCCATGGTGATCCATCCAATAGATGATGGATAGATACTGTTGTAGTAGATGTTAAGATATTTCACTGGATAAGTGACAAATTTGACCTGCTGGTGGCGCTAGAGAATAAGTCAGGGTATCAGAAAAGTCCATAGGCTTCATCCTCTGGACATCCTGGATATCTGTACCAAATCCTTCCAGTTGTTGCCAAGACATGTCACAAAACCTAGAATGTTAACATCATGATGGCACTTGAGAAAAACTCAGGGATCACCAAAGTCAGTGGACTACAACAGCTGGGAACCGTGAATGCCTGTACAAATGTCATGGCTATCAATGTGATCTCTACAAGCCCTTCTTTTCTGAAACGTATCACAATGGCAAGAAGTAATTCTAGTCTAATAATACATACTGTATATTATGTACATCCAGCCATAGCACCATTAATCTGTGAAAGGGCAAATATCCCAAGGGGCGTAGCAACAGGTAGTAAAAGGTTAAAGAAAATTTGATTGCCCTTGACCAATCGTGGTATTTAACACCTAACATTGTTATCGTTTCCAATTTGACTGACTTTTCCACTCTGTTTATTTCTAAGACACTATGGTTCCCGGGAGTCTGTGTCAATTCCAGTTGGTGTGTTGGGGAGTCTAGATCTGAGTGCAGACACCAGCACTGTCATCAGGCCGGTCCACAGCTCCATTTTGGGGGAGAAGTACTGCTTTGAGGTGAACTTCAACATGTGCATTCTGTGTACGATGCTCCTCATACAGTGCCCTCAATTGTGTCTAAACCAGTAAGGCTAACATGGTCCTGTTGGTTTCAATGTACTTATAGGTGATAAACTCTGAGAACACCCACTGCTTTGGCTGCTCCTCAGCAGCCGAACGTGACCGTTGGATTGAAGACCTGAGACGAGCTGCTCAGCCCAATAAGGTAAGCCATTAGCAATTTGTTCCAAAGAAATGTCATGCGAAATCAAAATGCTAATAAAAAGAGCTAAATATATCATTGTTTACAGGATAACATCGAGCGCACAGAGAACTCCCTGAGTCTGTGGGTAAATGAAGCTAAGGATCTGCCACCCAAACGGTCTTATTACTGCGAGGTACACCTGGACGGGACCCTGTTCGCCCGCACCAGCAGCCGAGCTGTCTGCAAGCAGTCTAACCGTTCCAGTCTGGCAGGGGACAGCTCTACTGGGTCTTCAGGAGGCCTGGGGGCAAGTGGAAGTGTGGCTGGAGGGTGTCCATTATTCTGGGGGGAATTTTTTGAGCTAGACAACCTGCCCTGTGTCTCCCAAATCACCCTGCACCTCTTCAGAGAAGAAGACCCCAAGAAAAAGCGTCACTCCCGAGATGAGTCCAACATGCACCCACTGGGCAGCGTGGCCATACCTTTAGCTGAGATCCGAGGGAGGACCTATCAGGAGAAGTGGTATCCCATTACTCCATACAAGACCTCAGGCACATCGGGGAACAAAGAACTGCTGGGGCAACAGGCTTCACTCCGCATCAGGGCCCGTTTCCAGAATTTGCAAGTGCTGCCCATGGAGAAATACAAAGAGTTTGCAGAGTATGTGACAGTGGATTATGTGGAAATGTGCAGAAGCCTGGAACCACTTCTGAATGTGAAGGAAAAGGAAGAGCTTGCAGGAGCTCTGGTCCATGTACTGCAGAGTATTGGCAAAGCCAAGGTAAAGAATGATTCTCATAGATCATCTATATAAGCTAACTGCATCATAGTTTTTGGAAACAACTCAAATATAATCTGATTTTGACAATACAACAAAAAGAAATAATGACATGTTTTCTGAATGTGTACTGAATGTGTATGCTTCAGGAGTTCCTCATTGATTTGGGCAGTGCAGAAGTGGAGCGTCTTGGAGAGAATGAGGCACTGATCTTCAGAGAGAACACACTGGCCACAAAAGCCATAGATGATTATATGAAGCTGGTTGGCCAAAAGTACCTCATTGGCACACTAGGTAGGGTAGTTCAGTGGCAAAGGTGGCTTCTTGTAATTGGTATGGGTTGGTGCTTTATTTTCACTGAACTCTTGTCTTTTCTTTTTCACTGCAGGGGACTTTATATACCGCCTGTACACCTCGGTGGAGAACTGTGAAGTTGACCCTCGTAAATGCCCTGCATCTGAACTATCAAACAACCAGAGGCACTTGATGGAAAGCTGTGAGGAGGTGGTGCAAAAGATTGTTGAGATCCATGGGTGAGAGAAGAGAGGTCATCATAAAAAGAACAAATGAAATAACACATATTAAATGATCAGACCACTATTGTCAAGTCAAATTCACAAAGCGGATGCTTGACATGTTTCTTGCCTGCAGGCCCTTTCCTGAAGAGTTAAACAAGATCTTTTCCAGCTGGGTGGAGCTGTGTGAAGACCAGGGCATACCAGAGATTGGCCAACGTCTCATCTCTGCTTCCCTCTTCCTTCGCTTCTTATGTCCTGCAATCCTCAGTCCTTCTCTTTTTGGTCTGACACAGCCTTATCCAGAGACAAACACCCTGCGTACCCTCACCTTAACTGCCAAAGTCATCCAGAATCTGGCAAACTTCACCCTGTGAGTGGCATCTTATCTGCTTTGACAAAACCGAATACATCACTTTAGTGCATTTATACCTGCACAAAACACAGTTTGACTTACTGAAAAACAAGAATTCTAAGAATGAGAATTAAAGACATCCTCTTAATTTACTCTGCAGTTGCTTGAGTAAATGAAATCTTGTGTTCTGATTCAGGTTTGGAGAGAAGGAGGAATACATGCTCTTTATGAACGAATTCCTGCAGCAGCACTGGGATGGAATGAGGGGCTTTCTACAAACAGTGTCCAATTTAGACACCGAAATCCCAATGAGTTCCTTTGATGGATATGTGGACCTGCCTCTGCGCTTGGCTGTGCTGCATGGCCTGCTAGTAGACATCATCCATCAGAGGGACCAGGTAGGATGGAAAACCCATGAGTCCAATGTGATTGTTAGTTTTAAAGGTTTGTGTAACTCTCAGTGTTTATCGGTTGTGTGTCCTTGAACTTTAAGCTTGTGTATGATTGGATCAGTAAACTGTAAAGCATACTGTATAGTTTCCCGTGTCCATGAGTCCATTTTGAAACGCATGGAAAGTGGTTTCCAAAGCGGTTTGACTATCCTACAAGCACTTCTGAAGAAGTATACTAGTGGCTCAACCCTAACCAAAACCTTCAAGTCTAACCCTAACCTGTGCCCACTCACCCCTCGGAGTGAGATCTTGCCCTTTACCTAACCAATACCTTCAAGATCAGATGTGAATAACATGTAGAGCGTAGCTGAATTAATGTTCCACATGTGCTAAGGTATAGACCCATTTAGAGTGCATAAGGCTAATTTGACAGTAATTATTTGGTTCATACCAGAACAAACAAAGTCATGTATTGGATTGTATGTATGTCCCAAATGACTTACACTACATGCCTAACAGGACAAGTCCCCAATTGCCTGCTTAAAAGCCTCATTTCCTGTACACCTGATCCATGCACAGCATACTAAATGGGACCTAACGTGCAGCTTTTTCTTCCTCAGAACACAATTGACAAGCTGCACCCTCTGCCTTCGATTCTTAACCAGATAACAGAATCACTGGGCCCTCAAGCACCTCGGATATTGATTAGCAGGTATGCTAAAGGTTTTATCTTATTTGACTTTTCAGCAACTTATTATGTATTAGAAACTTAAACATGGTGTTGTTACATGCTACTTAAGCCAGCTCTTTCTTGTAGCCAAATGGGACAAGACAGGCCAGTGTACATTCCTCCCAAAGATTTGGGCAAGTACAGCCCTCACCAATCATCCCTCCAGCAGCTTCCTGTGGACTCCAAAGGCCTACGAGACGGGTATGATAGTTGTATGTCTGTTACTGGGCTCAGCTAATCTGTGCCAATAACTATGAAGGCAATTTCTGACTGCCCCTTAAGTTTTTGTACCAATCCACTCATCCATTTCATTTCTGTCACTTATCCGATACACCTTGAAGGTGGCTACCATGAAGGTAGGCTAGACTTCCACAGCTTAATTCTTTCGGTCCGGAGAATACACAGAGCTCATGACCATATATAGAGGTTGGACATAGTATCAACCGGTAATTAAGGGCTAGTATTCATGCCTTGGACACTTGTCAAACCATACACATATTAAATGGGGGTATTCCCAAAGAATGTCCGGTATCCTTTTCTCAATTTAGGATATTTACATGCACATAGTGTAGAAAGCTTTAACCTGCAAAACTGATTTGCAGATTTTTTAAATACTATCATTTGATGTATATAAATAATTATTACATTAATTCAACAGGGATGTTAGGACTCGGAGTATGAAAGGGAGGAAGCCAGTCACCAGAACTCAGAGTGCTCCACACAGACGTCCCGGTCATGCAAAACAAACCTTGAAGAGGCAGACAAGTTCTGAAGCTCTGCCGACAGCTGACAACGAACAAGAGATAGAGACCAACAAACCACTTATCTCATCGCCAAATACTGTGAGTATAAAGAGGAACTGGTTATTTTGGATACCGAAGCCCCTCGGTTCATGTGCTCATGCTGCTGAAATAAATACTTTATCTATCTTTAGGCTATCTTGAAGTGTTGTCTGTTTTTTTAAATCAATAGTAATAAACATATTTATGACATAAACACAGAGACAATATGACTGTGTGGTTAGTTAGAAGGAATCTCTCATCCTGTTTCAGAGTGCCAGTATCAAACGTCAACCAGCACCCGTTCCCTGGATCAAAGTCACCCACAACAGGGAGTCCAGTGAGATGAAGCCTGAGAGTGAGCAGTTCACCTTACTTGATAGGGTATGCCAAACCTTCTACCCTCTAAAGTGACGTAATACGTTGTGGCTGTATAGTGTTTGATTTCATTATTACATTTCACTTCACATACCAGCATGCTCAAGAGCTGTCAGAGCTCCGTCTGGGGATAGAGCAGGTGACGGAGTGTGAGCTGGACATGGCAAAGCGTCTGGAGGACTTCATTATACAAAGCCAGGACCAGAATGCAATGCTGCAGGCCGAGGTGCACGAGCTCCGGAGTCAGCTGGCTCTGCGTGACGAGCAGCTCGCCAGCACCACCTTTAGGTAAGAAGTTAAACAGTAATGTTTATGGTCCATTTGTCACCAAATGTGTTGAGTTTTCAAGGGAAATATGTTTCATTTTGCCTGCTCTTTTTGTGTGTTTATCAAGCATTATGTGTATTAAGTCTGCATACTCTGTGTAGTCCACACTTTATTACTTTAATCAGTTTAATGAAGATTAAGGAAGCTGTGTAGAAAGAAGTAGTGTTTTAATTGTTATAACAAATTATCAGTTATAACTTAATCAATTTGTGAGTGAATGGTCTTGTTCTTGTCTATTAAAGCATCTCTTCTACCTGTGTCTGTCATAGGCTGGGTGTGATCGAAGAGGAGAGGGAGGAAGATGAGAGGAAACTAGGTGTTGCCACTGCCGCAGCCGAGCGAATGAACATACTGGTAAGAAAAAGACAATTTACAAGTTTTGTTAAAGGAACAGTTCACACAGCACTTTCTGCCTGTTCAGTCCCATGTCAAGTAAAACTGCACTGAACCTTGTAGAACCATCAAACACAGCATGCTTGCATAGTTCATTTTTGCCGCTTGAAGGTAAAAAGCATTTCATTTGAGATGGTGTTTTGTAGCTGAAAATGTGCACTGTTTGTGTCCCGCACACAATCAGCTGTGATATACCACAGATACCAGAGTTATATTGTGAGATTACACTTTGGACCAACGGAAAACTTGGATCATGCTGCAGGACCCATTTGAAGAGACCATATTATGATGTAATTCTAATTTGGGGTCCTAAAATCTAAAATGAAATGAACTTGATAGTGAGTGAGTGTGTTTGGTGCCCTTTAAAATGTACCATCCCCTAAACTGTGATAGGTCACTTTAACATTGGGTCAACTATTAGTGTTAACTCTATCGTGCTGTTGTTATCAGCTCAGATTCAATAAATCTTTTTTATTATACTAAGGTATTTACTATGGATGTATTGTGGTAGAAACCTCTTCATTGGCAGTGTACAGCGGTTGAATTGCATTCATGAGTGAGGCAATGGAAACATATTTATGGTGGTTTTCTATGTGCTCACAGGAGGAGCAGTTTGCAGGCCTACTGAGGGACCTTCACCAGCTCAGAGAGGCCTACACCAGTGGCCAAAACAACATACTGCATCCTGAAAAGCCACACATCAACAGCAACTGAAGCCTGATAGCAAAAAAGATTTAGATCTGCAGTATCACAATATTGTGTAAATACATAAATAGAGTTTGTGGGAAACCACTCAAGTTACAATTATGCTTCCCTGATCAGGTGTAAGTTTATTTTATGAACATATTCAGAATGTCAGCTTTTATTGTATCTCAGCTATAGACGTGTAAACCTTTCTGATAAATAAAAAGAACTACAACCTGAAATGTTTCTCTCAGTGCATGATACAGTGGGTCATTGTAACTGCATACAGTATATACATAACCAAATCTACAGCTGCTTTAAGTATTCTTTATACTTCTTCTCCACTACATTTGAGAGGGAAATACTGCACATTCCACTCCACTACATGTATTTGAGAGCTATGCAAAAAAAAGGATTTAACATCAAAACATTATGACCAGCTTGTAAAATATGATAAACTGACATAAATTAAACTACAAAAGCAATCTAAAGTATCAATGCAAGTAAGTAATTAGCAACCTACACCACATACACCTACACCCTTACACATTCATGCATTAGTAATTTTAATGCAATGATACAGTACAGGTTAATCAAGGCTGGGTCACCAACCAGGTTCACCATGGGACAACTAGTTTGTGGACATTTAAGTAATTACCAATGTGTTGACATTACTTGTCAATTTAGGAGGTGGTACAGAACCAGTCAAGCACATTGTAAACTAAGATGACTGGAGCCTTAAGGTCACACATGCATTATTATCTACTATTTAGGCCACATCTTGAATAGGGGTAATGCCTTAAAATACGGTTTTAAGGCCTGTAGCGACAATCTAACAACAAAAAATGCTGCCGAGGGAAGGGAAAGTCCTTTCCAACGCGTGGTGGTGCAAAAATAATATCCGCGACGGCAAGTGCGCATGTCGGTTTATTTATATGACCGGAAAAAACATTTAGAAAAGGCCGGGTGCACTGACGGCAGAACAAACCACCATACTCAAACTAAATTCCAATAAATACACCAGACGCTAACCAGCCCAGACAAACAAACGTGCACGTATACGGTTAAAAACTGGCTTCCTACATTCCTAATTCCCGCGTGCGTTATCGATTACCCCGCCTACGCCCTCAAGTGCGTAAGTCAGATCACCACAGGTGACGCAACACGTCGAAATTGGCTGCCACAAGGTCTTTATTCTCGCAGTCCATATGATGCGCAGAGTATTTTACTGGATTTGGGATTAATCAAGTTACCACAAAAGTAATTACCTATTGCGGGGCGGGGGTCCCGGGTACGTCACAGATTGTTTGCGGGTCAAATGGACAGAATTACTGGATTTTCTCTGGAAAAAGGAAAATAACTTCTGTTGCAATGAACACTATACAATGGGATCATAGTGTAATAACGCGACTGTAAATGCAATTCACTAAGTCAAAAAGTGGATTTAGTGTTTGCTCTTTAAATTAAATCTTTTTGTATATGGTAATATTGTAACGGCCTGAGTAACATGTTGTTGACTGTTGAGTTGAGTGCTTTATTCAGACTTGTAGTTTAGTTAAGATAAATGGGAATGTGTTATGGGAGTAGAGATATTTACAGAGTGTCAGT
>JAVQJD010005760.1:0-37877 GCA_036023655.1 Nannoperca australis
TACACACACACACACACACACACACACACACACACACACACACACACACACACACACAGGTACACAGTGTTAATAATCTTTCTCAAGGAACTGCCATTGCTACTCCATTTGAGTATAAAAACCACTTTAATTACAACAAACGTACATGCCTGTTCTCTGCTTTTCCACTAGACTTTATCCATCTCAACTGCCCCACATTAACTACATTGTTAGAATCATCTATTAGTCTGTAAAAGTATTTTCTCTCTTTTCTGTACAGGGTCAGAGAGAATGGAAGAGAGTGGATTTAGTTAGTGCAGACTGAGGGCCAGTGATGTTGCATGTCTGACCAACTCAGGGAAACAAGCTGGAAATGTCTCCAGGCTACTGCAGCTAATCATTCAGCCCACAGAGGAACTGATCGTTAGCCGCTGATGTCAGCCTAACCTTGCCGAGTTGCGTTTTAGTGAGTGCGTGTGTCTATGCATGTGCCCGTGTGTATGGGAGAGAGGGGGGAACAGATGGACGGAAGTTTGGGCTATCCTGTCAAAAATGTTTGCTTTTCTGATCAGAGGAGAAAGATGTGATTCTTCTTCTCAATTATGGGATTACATCTTAAAAGTACAACAATTGTTATAACAAATTCCCAAACTATATTCCCAAAGAACAATAGATTAAAGTGATTAAAGTGCTTTGTAAAAGGCCATTATTGGCATGCCTGCATATCACTATTGTTTTGTCCTTTTGCTGTGGGAAAAGAAAAGAAGTCCTGGTCTGGGCAGGGCAGGCCCACTCATATGGAAATATAGAGGGCAGTTAGACTTCTGCTTTGTTGCCAGAAACTGTTGGCCATCTCACAAATGAGTCAAAAGAATGAACTATAGTAACAAGTGACCCTATTATTGTCAGCCAAATGTAAGAGCTAGAAAATTAAAATGTGGGCAATATTTATGAAAGTGATACACTGACAGTCTTACTCCCTTTGTTTTTCTACTCAATATGCAACTTTGTAGTGAAGGGATTTAGCAGGCTTCAAGAAACAGGGTATAGGGAGTAGTGGAGGAACTCTTGCAGGGTCAAGCAGGCTTTAGGGTCACTGAAGACAGAGGTAAGGAGGAAGAGGAGGAAGAGGGTTGCCCAGAGGCTAATGAGCTCACCACAAATCCACATGTGGACCAGAGATACAGTTGCAGGTTGCAGGCCATGCGCATCCATCATCTGTTCTGAGGATTCTATTCAGCAAGGAAGAAATAAGGAAAATATAAGAAAAAGCCTTCTCTTCTTCATCTTTCTCAAATGGCAAAGAAAGCCTGTTCTGGACATAATTAGCACAACTACTCACCTCTAAATCACTTAAGTGTTGTTATGACTGAGTGGTGTACATGACATTATGCTCTATTAAGCAAGACCCTTGATGTAGCCCGTTCTTTGTTCATGTTGACAAATCAGATTGTAGAGATTATTTTTGTTGTTCACCTGAATGGCTTTCTAATGTATTAGATAATATTAAAGGCGAAACGTGATTTTACACATCAAAGTCTGTTTACATGGGCACTAACTGTATAAAGCCTTTTGTGGCCACAGAGAGACGCTGCACAAAGTCTGATAAGTGGCCTAAGTGACATAACTTGACGTTGGTTGGGGCTGAGAAGTACATATTTAAAAATGAAAAGAATGTTTTTTCAAAAGGAGGCTGCTCAATTCCTTTTTTGGGGAGCAAAAGCAACGTTACTACTGCTGGTAACAGTAGCTAGGAAGGTCATTGCTTCATAATGGGCAAGTGTCAATTTTAGCAAAAACTTAAATGAATTTAAACAAATTAATTGTTTTTCATTGGTTAATCCATCCAACCATGTTATGCTGCTTTTCTGGGTCCAGGGCGTATCAATTGAATTAATCGTATCATTAGTAATTCATGTTAACTACTGCTGTGAAGTACTGAACAAATCTGATATAATGATAAATTATTGTAGGTCATATTGTTCCTATCACTATCTGCATTGATTTTGTAAAACTGTCCATTGTGAGTCCAACCGTGTTATACAAGTGCAATACTATGGTACTCTTTCAAATCTCTTTTTGTGCACAATCGCTATATGTATTAATTTGTTTCGCATAAAAAGAGCCAAGAGTCAAAGAGACTCAAAAACTGTATTTACCCCGTTAAGAGCAGAAACAGCAGGTTTCTACCTTGTCTGGATTTGAGCTCCCACATTGTGTTTCTTGGGCTGCTGTTTGCTACTTACCTCAGTTCCCAGTTGCCTCTCTGTCTGTCTATTGCTTGGGGCCTTGCAGTCAACTACACAGGGAAGACGAGACCAAAGACAGGGAGCTTTTTAGTATCCCCCTCCCCACCTTCCCACCACAACCACCACCACCACCACAACACACACACAACTCAACAGCCTCACACCTACCAGCAGCAGCAGCAGCAGCAGCAGCACCACCACCACCACCACCACCACCACCTTTTTCCATTGGCTCTTGATGTTTTGTAAAGAATCCCCCAGCACACTCGCACCCTCCCTCCAGCTCTCCCCCTGGCCTCAGTGCCCTGTTCCCACATTGTATCCAGATGTGAGGAGGATAGTTGAGGGGAGGAAGGTAGGGGCCCCTAGTTGTGCACCCCCCACCACCCCTCAGCCCCAAACACATCATCCCAGCTAAACACATCCCAAGACTGGAGGTTTTCCAGTATTATCAGAACTAGAAACTAATGAGTGAGACCTGCAGAGTAGATATCCCACTTTAATCTTATCTTTAGACTGTTGCTCTTGAGGCCGACTGGCTGTGATCATCTAATCCCTGGCCGTATAACTCTATTTAAAGAGCATAGCCGCTAATCCCATCAGATTATACCTGAACAAACTCCAATAAATAAAGGAAAAAAATAGGGCCCATTTATGGATTCATAAACTAATACTAATACCTAACCATGGGAAGTAAAAACATATCTGCATTTTAAATGTGTTACTTTGCATTTAACCATATTGAGACCATCTGTATCTGTGATGTACATTACACCCAAACTACAGATGCTATGGTTGCACCATCTCCTAATGTAGTTATTTAAGGTTGTAGATGTGAATCCTTGTAAATGCATATTGATTTTCAAACTTGGTTTGAGCCTGGAGTCCCAAAAGCAGTTGGTATGCTTAGGTTTAAGTACCTGGACAGCCGGCTCCGCAGGCATCATTGTCCCAGATAGATCTAAGGTGGAGGTGTGTGTGCTATACTTGTATGTATTAGGATTTTGAAGGCTGGTACTGCCAGCTCTTTAACTGAAGCTGCAGGGAATTTTGTGCCAAATTTCATTATTTTTAAAACCAACGTTTTTACATCTTAAACCTTTCGAGGAATTCCAAATAGTCAGTGTGGAAATGATCCTGAAAGACTGTTTCATACAACGCTATTATATTAAAACAACTACTAATAATAGTGTGGTAGCAATTCAGAATATCTTATTAGAATCAGTTCAACAAGTGACGTATTGTTTAATTGTACAATAATTATGTAATCAATTGGGATGGATCATATCAAGTGTGGCCCCTGCCTGATCTGCAATAAAGAACCAGAATCATCTTGTAACAGTCAATCTCTTGTGTATACCGTATGATGCACAATCAGCTCATAATTGCTGCTCTTCATACAGTATTTACAGTGGAACACCTTCTGATCCTTTCACAACATTGTCTGCATGTCTCAAACAAGGTTGGTGTAATCACAATATCGCTTACTGTCACCATCTGTCTGCTTTTTGTAAGCTACAGCTTTGTGTTTCTCTCAGTTCATAACCATGGCACTATTTAATTTGCTTATCTTAGCTTCATACAAATACATGCAAGTGATCCAGAAGACTCTCTCTCTTTCTCTCTCTCATTGGGTGTGTGTGTGTGTGTGTATCTTTAGGAGTGAGTTGTCTCCATTTTTAGTAACTCATCCTGCAGTCTTTGAGTCTAGGCTCGGGCAGAGTGTGTTGTGTAAAGCTGTCCACTGGTGCGATGTGGAGAGAATGACAGTGTGTGTAATCCTCTGTTGCTTATTTCTTGTGTAACAGGACTGTCTGTTTTTTAGTGGTGGCCAATTGGCTGGTTGGCTGGCCTAATGGCTGTTTTGCTGCCTGGCTGATGCAGGTAACTCCCGTTGGAAGCGTCTGATCTCTCCTGGGAGAGCTGCACAAACATGACTGCTTGATGCAACATTTGCTTACTCCTTTATCACCCTCAGTTGCACCTTTGAATTAACAGTTCAACATTAAGTGTAGTGCAGAGTGGAGCTGATAGTCTATGATGTTTTGCATAATTTGAAATTAATTAAAATGATACTCTTACCACAAATTTCTGAAATCTGTAGTCTAATGAAACTAATAGACATCAGACTTTACGTCCTTATTTGTCCTGATTTATTGGTGTAAACATATCGCTCAACACTATTTCCTGTATTAAGTGTACTTTTGAAAGAGTACAGACATCATTGTGTCGTATATACAAACTGCATTCAAATTCAGTCACATATCTCCTGCCAGTTGATGTGCTGAAGAGTGAGGAAATCTCACAGCTGCCAGCCAACATTTTACACCACAGTTTGTCCTTAATATCAGGGGCAGTCCCAGAATGATCATTAGTAATTGATTATTGATGCTGAATTGTAACTAACACAGAGCAACTAGAGAGGCCTGGTACTACAGTGAACGTGTTATAATAAGGATAACATACAGTATCCCAGCTGAATGATGGTCTAACTCTTCAGCATCATAATAGCTTTATTGATGAAGAATATACACAGTAGTGCTCAATTGTTTAAAAAATGAAGGCGCGCCAACTGTAAGATACTACTGCAGTGTACGTTTTCAAAGAGACAGAGTGCAATGTGTCATACTCTAGAAACCACGCCCACCGGAGAGGAAAACAGTCGGCACCACAAGATACAACCAAGTGCTGAAACGATAACAAAATGCCTGTAGCTAGCTTAAAACATTTGATTTCAGCATGTCAGAGGAATATTTTAGTACCCACACAGCAACTTTTAGGCCTGTTTCTGTTGTTTGCTAGCAGACTGAAGTGACAAGTAGGCACCTTCATGCTATACAAAGTCAAAGGTGAGCGATTAATTGTTTTCCTCTCCAGTGTGGGTGGGACTTAATTGCGCTTTCCAAACTTAAGCTAATGCACACAGTATAGCCCCTAATATGTTACTCTGCAACTGCTGTTAAACCAGATTAAAGAAACACGACTCTAGTGTCTCCAAAAGTGTTTTCAGGAAGTAATTAAAAAAAGTGATCTGCCACACATACACATGTAAAAAAGTACAAATGTGAGACACTGACAATTTCCTACTTAGAAGTAGAATACTTAGAAGTTTTCACTTTAGAGCAATTTGTGTCCCACTGACATTATGTTGCCCATTATCAGACATGTTGTCAGCCTGACATTCATGCTACTGAAGGTGCAGCATTCCTCCAGATGTCGATGTGGTAAATCAACTACTGTCTAAATACAGCAACTGGTGCAGATCAGGTTGTGCTGTTGAGTTTATTGCAAACAGGCGGGTAGAGGAATGCTACCTGTTTACCGACAGGATGCTGTGATCTGGTTTTCTTAAGACCACCTGCATTAAAAGGGAAAATGAACCAGAGGAATGGCTGTTTTAGCTGCATAATGGAGTCTTATTTTGCTTCCTTCAGTGCATGATATTAAATCATATGTCTGGGATGTAATTCACTTTTCATTCAACTAAAATGTTCCCATTTTGAACTTTATGTCATTTATGCAGATGTCCTCATTCTTTGTCATATTTTGCAAGGAAACATTTTTACACTGCAGACTTTGTTGTTTTTAGTAGCTGTTTTCATGAAATTGTCTTTTCCAGTTAAACCTCTGTAGACAGCTGTTTTCAGCCATTATAGTCACCGTAGAATTAGGTTGACTCTTTAGTGGGAGATTTCTTTGACTTTTAATACTTTTAAACTGAAACATCTGTCATAACAGAGGAAAAAGTAACTAACTTTCTTGAGAATTCACCGTTTCCCACACACCACCACCCACCACACACAAACCTGATGAATACACACCTAGATTTGCACTGTGCAGAGTAGGTTGGGTTGGCGTGTAACTGTACTAGCAGATTGTCTAGATAGGACTATTGGATGAATGTTGAGAGAGTGGATTCTGTCCAGTGTCCTGTATTGTGGTTACACTGCAAATAATAACTGTCATATCAAGCCATGTAGTCTGGTATTGAGTGTTTAAATCACTTCTCTTTGAAGGAGGTTTGATTTAGAAAACACTAGACAAAGGTAATAACCAGAAAGACACACTCATCTTCTCATCAGACAGTCATGATCAATTTCCATTTCAAATTTCTAAAAACTTAACATATCCCTGTGTGATGGACATTTCCTGCAGTGTGCAGCCCACGGCCTACATTTCTCTTTCTCTCCTGCTTTCTGCCTGCCTCAATCGCTCACATCTCCCTCTCTTTCTCCATCTCAGTCAGCTCTTATTATCCCAATCCATCTCCTGCCGTGACTTTACATCACTATTTACCACTTATCTTCCCTCTGCTGCCCTCCCTCTCATTATTTGCTCTGCCTTTTCTACTCTCCTTGACATGCATCTCTCTCTCCCTCTTTCTTCACATGTTGCATTGTTTTCCCTCAATATTAGTTTAGAGTTTTTCCACTGGGTGGGTTAACAAGCCAGCATGATTTCCTCAATGCGAATCAGTCAGCCTGATAAGACGTGACCCAGATGGGATCTCCAGCTCTTTTTACACAGCCATCCATCACGACCATGTAGCCACATAAGCCCTCACTCATGGTACTGCCTGTCAGCCCGCGTATGAAAGAAATGTATCATGTAGCTTCAGTGCACTCTCTAGAAAAACTCTTTGTCCTGTATAAAGACTAACAATGTTTGTTATTCTCATCTAGCAGCCCCAGTTCCTGTGTGGTGCTTCTTTTTGTATTATTTTTGGCTGTAAGATCCTGGGCAGATGTTTAAGCACACACACACATTTTGTATTCCCAGTTTCCAGTATCACTTTCATTGTCCTATAATAATCCCAAGGGGACTCAGAGTATGTCTGTAGGACATAATAGTGAATTTGAAGGCACCTTATTACAGTGAATTGTTAAAATGTTTTTGTTGGATCTCTTTTAATGGAATTGTTTGACATTTTTGGAAATACACTTTTTGGTTAAAATATTAGATAAAAAGGTTGATACCACTCATAGACTCATGTCTGTATGGTAAATATAAAGCTACCACCAGCATCCTGTTAGCTTAGCTTAGCTTAATGTAAAGGTTGGAAACTGGGGCAAACAGCTAGCCAAGCTATCTACCTACCAAACTCTTTAAAGCTATAATTAACACAATTGATTTATTTAACATTTAATATTTTTAATATGTTTAATATGTTTTTTTGTCGTTTCATTTACAAAATCCAAAGTGTGTTTACCAATTTACCAATTTTGTGGTGGCTATAAGTTCCGTAGCAATGGATTGTGTGTGTGGGAGTGTGCCTGTGTGTTCAGCTCAGCCTGACTTAACTCAGAACTTGCCTGAAACTCCAGTTCTTTCTGTTATTAATCTCCTGTCTCTCTCCTTTTTCATTTTGTGCATTTTATGTGGAATTTCAGTGGATTCATAAAGCCCTTAGATACACGGAAACCTTTTCGCTCCAGTTGAAACATTTTCAATTTCTGTCGCCCAGAGTGAATTCAGGTCTAATCAGATCTTTCCATTGACTTTGTATACGTGTTGCCTTTCAAATTAACTTTGCATTCTTTCTGAACACACAGTTTGACTTGTACTGTCTGTGGTGCTCAGTAGCGAGGTTAGGGTGTCTATAACAGAAATATGCTAGTAATGGATGTTCTTCTTTTACATGCATGTAGAATTTTGTCTGATGTAATGCATAATACCAAATCATGAAATATATCAATACTGTAAAAATATTGTTATATTGATTTCCACCACATTATATCGCTATAATATTCCTAGAATTGAACTGTATATATACTTAATTGTGTGTCAGTGGTGATTTAGTTCAGTTTTGTTCAGATATGTAACCCAATAGTAGCTTTTTAGTGACCTTATCATGTTCTATGGTAGTTTTATCTCATTACGTGTCCCACTACTTTTCCTATTTTTCTATAATATCCTATGAGGATGTTTAATGTCTATGTTGTATCCAGTGGTAATATATTACGAATCTATATCTATCACTGCTTTTTATTATCTGTGGTATCACACGCACAATACAATTTTTTCCAGGGGATGCAATTGGATTTTACCCACAGGATACTTTGTTTGGAGTTGTGCATCTTTATAATATGTATGTGTTTTTGTGTTTCCCCACCTTTTTTATTTTGTTCTTTAGAGCAGTGTGTGAACCACCTCGCAATAACAACTGCCTGTTGGAGCCCACACACTCTCTCTGTAGTTGAGCCATCAGGAGATTTCTGTGGAAATCCTCCCATCCTGCCTGCCAGTTTATGTGTGTGTGTGTGTGTGTGTGTGTGTGTGTGTGTGTGTGCAGGCGGTAAGAAAGAGTCAAAAGCAGATCCGTTGCCCTGTTATGTTCTCATATCGCCTCTTGACAACTCTTACAGGATGTGTTCTTCAGATTTTGCCTCAAGGTAAAGACAGGTTGGAAAACAAGGCACCCAGCAAGTAACAAAAACAAGAAACCAAGTAAATGAGAAGTCAAAGAACATTCAAACAGACATACCGTATTCATGCACAGAAAGAAAGCTACCACAGTTCCTAAAAGCATGCATTAATGATCACTTTAACTATTAGGGAATGAGATGACAGACACCAAAATCTTTTTTTGGTTTTCCAGGCAAACATTGGCCTGACACCTTCATGCTTACACATTTGAATACTGTGTTGAATAGCATGTAACTTGCATTTCAGATAATGCTAGTGTGGAACAGATCTGGAGCTGAATTTCGGATTGATTCATGATTTCGGTATCAGAATTTTTGTGGTGACAGACAAATCAGTTTCCAGTAAACCCTGTATAGGGTCGAAATTGTCATGTGGTAGCCAGTAGGTGCAGTAAAAATCAGACGCAGTGTTCTCACATCAGTCTTACTGTGTGAAATGACAACTGTCTGTGGTAGATTGTATCAGCTGTAGCTTATTAATGTCAATTCCATGAGTTAGCCAAATTAAAGTATGAAACTCGTTTACGCTAGACCAAAGATGCACATCTATACATAACAGTATGATTAGTTTGAAATGTATGCTCTGTCTTGCTAAAGAACACTTTGGCAGGTAATATTACAACACTGGACCAAATCCATTACACCATGTTGTTTGTGTGTGTCTGTGTGAGTGATGTGTGTACTCACCAACCGCTGGGCCATATCGCCGCAGCGAGCAGCTGAATACAACGGTTACATCAGAAAGTGTGACAGTGTGAAAGACCGGTGGCCAGCTTTGAGGTCACCGGTCTAATTACACTTCAGAGAAACTGATTTAGGTTCAGTTGCAGAGGTTGTTCAGGGCTGTGGACGAATGAAGGAGCACAGAGGAAGGCAGGGAGAGTTGTGGGAAGAGTGGACAGTTGGCATTGAGAGAAACGGAATGGAGTAGTTTCAATTTAGATTTAAATCGAACACTATTACCACGAGTGCCTCTTCTGCTTTCGCCGCTATTACACCAACAAGTTGCCATAGCGCTCGTTTTACCTCTGCTCCTTGTCTGTTTCTGCTCCATACTGCCTCTAGATGCCTTTAAATGTGAGTGAACCTGTAGAAGGGAACTGGTTTAGCAGCCACTTGCATGGATCTGAACAAAAAACAAACATCTTATCTTTAATTAAGCATGGCTGTAACTTTCTAAATGACTCATTTGTGTTTGTGTGCAGAACATGAAGCTGTGATGTCTATCCTTGTCAGAAAAATTACCAAGATCCTGTTACATAAGCACATTTTGATCATCCTCACGTCTATGACTAGTTTAGCATTAAGATTTGGATTAAGGTTAATGGTTAGATAACGGTCTATTTTCGGGTTAAAATTGGGTTTGGAAGTTTTGGGAATGAATGTTTAAAACCAGCAATTCTGAACAAGAAGAGTTTAAGTATAAAGCAAATGTATTGCTTGAGAAGTCTAAGGAAGTTTACATCATGTACTGGTAGTTCAGTCTGCATTGCGCAATGACAGTAGATCTCAGTGTGTGTTTATGTGTGTTAAAATGTGTTTGTGTGTGTGTGTGTGTGAGGAATGCTGCTGTGGAGCAAAAGTAGGGGGGGTTCTATGGGCAGGAGCACCCAGGGGTTAACGAGCGGTGTGAGAAAAACAGGCAGAGTTTGAGAAGGAGGGGGAGAGGGAAGCATGCACACACATATACACACTGAGTCCCAGAGGAAGCTGAAGATGGTCGGACCCACGAGAGCAGGCAGCTCCTGGTGGCCTCAAACAGAGCTAAATTATAGCAGCAGGTATAACTCCAAATTGATCAGTTTAGTGCTCTTTTAAAGAGTAAACAATAAAAAAAAGGAAATGCATGAAACGTTCTATAATCCTCATTGGTCAAAAATCAAAAATCTCCCCCCCAAAAAGAAAATACACAATAGTCACATGGTGCAACGGTCAAAGAGCAACTTACAGATGCATACCAATCATATTGAAAACCAATCAGTCTAAACAGGCAGTTGTTGGTGTCAGATTTCCATTATTTACCACATAGTGTGTTGTTGGTTAAAATACTCTGTGGTGTACTCTATGAGAACAGTCCCCTTCTCTTCCCAACCCATCCAGTAATCCCACTAGCATGGGCCGGTCACCAAAATGTGACATGACAGTATTGACCCAAACACCTGCCACTTCCTACACACACACACACCCAGTGGACTCTTTTCTATCCAAAGGCCCTTCTCACGCAAATAGAGTAGGCAGGCAAGATCCCCTCTCAGCCTATTTATCGGGGTAGGGGGGTTGAGAAGGGACAGACAGCGTGGACCTCCCCTATTGTTCTGGCTGGGTTTAAGAGATGGGGGGGCAGGGATAGAACTAGGGATAGGATGGGAATTGGAGACCCCAACAATACCACAAAGCCCCCCACTGCTCTTCCTGCATATGAGTATGACCTGCTCTGACAGAGCAGAGACAGACCATGTGTAGGGAAACTGGACCAAAACTATAACAGCCCAAAATGCATCCAAATTGGTTGTAAATCAAATCTTAACTTGTCTTAGATTAGACCTTAATTTAAATCAATTTGGAGTAAAGCTAGACAGAAGTCACATGAACCAAACTACCAAACCTAACTATGACACATTTCCTCATGATGGGGATATCTGCATTGAGCTTTTTGGGGAGAACAGACACAAGCCTGTGATGTGTGTACACGTAAGATTTATACCCAGATTCAAACAAAAATCACTCAAATGAGCACCAATGAGCCAAACTACACTAAAGTCAGTCACAACTAAGCCAAATCTAGAAAATTAACGTTAGTCAAATTTGTTGTCAAAATAGACAGGGCTGCCATGTCAGAGTCACTTTTGGACACAATCTAGAGTCAGAACAGATCCTGTAGCATCCACTGCAAAACTGGACCAAAACTTTAAAAAGTATACACACAGCTGCACCACAACCATCTGCATTTAGTCTCTAAAGGATTGTCCCATCTAGCTTACATTCTCACACAAATGCATACATGGCCAGATGTGGTTATGTGTGTGCGTGCATGTGAGGAATGTAAGTAAATCCTGGAGTGAGCACATGCATTTTAATAATGTAGTAATAACATTGCAGAATAAGGTATACTGCAAAGTTGTTTGAAAATACATTGTAGGTTAAAGTATTTATTTACATAAATATATGAACAATATTTTTGTATTTGTGTCTTTTGAATTGAGAAGAGAAGAACTTTTATATGTGTGTTTCCCACTTTTCCAACTGTAGGCAGTTTTTGAAATATGGGATGTAACTGAATCTACAGTACTTTGAACGTACGTTGAAGAAGAACCTTGTCTGTTAACCACAAAGTTAGCAAAAACACATTTTTATGTTCCACAGCTGACAAGTTTGTCGCCCTAAAAATGTCCTAAAGCTCCAGCGTGTGTGTTTTGCAAACAGCATTTGGGTGCATGTGTGTGTGCGCATCCAGCTGTGCTTTACCCCTCTCTCTTTCTCTTCATTGTGGAGCTTGCAACAGACCTCTTTGTCTGCTGGTTTAGGGCAGGGTGTGAGGTGGAGAGCAGTTTGTTCATAATGGATTATTGATTGGTCTGAGAATACACTGGCTTTACACTGTGTGTGTGTGTGTGTGTGTGTGTGTTTAAGACTCCATACCACCCCCTCTGTCCCACTCTAAGCACTGAATGTCTCCACTTTATGAGCAACTGTACAGAGGATAGCAAGGTTTTTTGTAAAGTGCTCTCTGTATGTTATGCTCTGTGAAGCAGTCTATGTGTGTGTGTGTTTGAGCAGCTCTCTGTATGGGTCGTTAAGCTCTCAATGCTGCCTGTATGAAACAGTGTTAAAAGCCCACAGTGTGCACATGCAGACTTTCAAAAGATGTGTGTGGACAACATTAAAAGCCCCCTCTGTTTTGCTTCTTGATTCCTCAGTTCCCCTGCATGTATGCATGACTGTGCATGTGTGTTTGTGTGCATTTTAAACAAGAACTCCACTCTTTATATTTCCCAACCGCTGTGTATTTTGTCTTAACCCCAAATGCTTGTCTCTGTGCTGCTGTGTGGGAGGGAACCAGATCCCATCACGGCTGAAAGATGTCCCACACAAAGAACGACCTACAGTCATTATCAGTGATAAGGTGACAGTGTGAGTGAGTCAGTGTGTTATGAAAGCCAATCTCCGCACCCTTGGGTGCAGGAGATTTGTGTCATGGCTGCCTCCGAGATGATTGCTGTGATGAAGGTGCTTCCAAGCTGGATGCCAGTGTTTTCTATCACACAAGAGCAAAACAGGGAGGCTTAGCATCTTCTGCTGATCCTTTGTTTGAGTATTTGTGAAAATGCAAGGCTCTTTAAATAGTAGACTGCGGTAGTTCTGTGTGAATACGTTTTTCATATTATTGCACCAAATGTGCTCTGCAAGCTGAATATGTGGCCTCTAGAGGGAGCAACTGAGTAAATAAAATTGATGGCTGGCACAGAAAAAATCAAAGAGACCACTTGGTATAGAACTGGATTATTTTCCTCCTAAACTTGTTGCCAGGTGTACAGTTTCTTCACTAATAGAGTGAATAAACATCTAAAGTTTATACAGAGCTGGTGTAGTTTTTGTACTGCTTGATATGTTTGTGTTTTTCATGCTATCGTAGTATTGATATTAACCTTAAATTCTGGCTGTACTAATGTGTGAAAACAAATAAAAAACTAGAAAATCTTACAGCTATAAGCAGGCTCTATGCTGGCCTGCATGCACAGTTTGGCACTTGTTTGTTTCAAGATTCACTCCAGATGTGAACCTCAGGAGTGTCAGGAACAGAAATAGCCAGGCCGCTTTGAAAAGGTTGTGTATGGATGGGAAAATAAGAGTGGAGTTCTTCCTTTTGCTGGACCTCAGCTGCTATAGTTCAGCGTTCAGAAAGCAGAACAGCAGAGGTTGAGCATGTGAAGAAGGACAAGGGGAAAAATAGAGCATTTTGTTTTTGTTTGACACAGCAGTCATTATCAGTTGAGTGTAGGCCTCCCCTCACTCCCAGTGACTCAGGGTAGGGCAGCTTAAGTGTATATTAATTGTATGTATAATGTCAGACCAATGACATTCCCAACTAGGGTTAGACTGGCCTTAAGTATTTAAAGGTTCCATTTTTCCTGCAAGACAAAATATCACAACTTGTAAGGGTTTCCATCAGAATACAGCATTTAAACACACAAAATTAAGAAATAAAACACCAAATTAAGCTACACTTTATCTCCATCAGTCTTTTTAATCCTTGTGTGTATCTGTGTGTGAGAGGTTTATTAGCTGGAGGATGTCAATGACAGTCAAGATTTACAAAGTGGACTAGCTTCAGAAAGACACTGTATCCATTTATGGTATCACGTTGGCCTTAAACAGAGCTTTGATGCCTCTTCTCTATTTTGATGACTTCGATGATTGGTAATCTTGCCCATCTCTCCTGGACAGTTTCTCCCTCCTTAAGCCAATTTGTCAATTTTTGTCCCTTTGCCTGTATGGCGAGGAGCCTGCATTGTTTCCCTTCTGGTGGCTAATCTCATTATATTTCAATTTGCACATGCAACTGTCTGGTGGATGACAGGCTTACTGTTGAATAGTCTCAACCCCCCCAGCCCTCCTGACCTCCAATCAGCAAGACCATTTAATAGGAAATAAGATTATTATCCTCTGTTTTAGCGCCAGAACTGGAAGAAACTACTAGGTATTAATGAGGATGTGGAGACAGAGAGCAGATGGAACAGATGGAGGGGAAAACTACAGTCAATGGAAAGATGGGGTTCGACGGCTTTGTTGTTTTTCTGGTTTATGTCTATTATCAAATCATTGTGTATCATGTCATGTGTTAGATGTGAATCTCTCAAGCTTCCTTGTTCCTCATTTAAGTGATGTGTCAAACGTATGACCATTTTCCTTTATCTTTATACTTTCCAGTAAAACTTGAAATTAGCAATTCGATTTGAGGTTTTTATACTTCACAAACCGTTTGTGATTATCTTATGTATCCATTATGAGGCACACAAATTAGTACTATCAAACACTGTACCTGAATACTGTAAGACACAAATAATCAGTATGGTGTCATGGTGTTAAAATAATTAAAACTGAAGACTGCACACTGCTTTGCTGTTTTATGAGACTTTACAGGGCACACAGATTACAAAGTCACAGATACGAGTTCTAAAGAGTAAAAACAAGAGTCTACAGCCATGCTAATGTTTAGCGAGTTAATTGTTTAGCATGTTCACCATCTTCATTTGTTGTTTTGCAAGTATTTAGTCACAACTCAAATTATTGGACAAACTGAAAATTTGACCTGGTGATGTCTCTAGATGAAAAGTCAGCAGATCAATTATATTTCATCTTGAGTTGAACATTAATGTGTGTACAATTTTTTAAGGCAATCCATCCAATAGTTGTTGAGACATTTAACTCAATACCACAAATGTGAGTAGTGCCACTACAGGAAAAGTCAGGGGGTTATTCCTCTGGGGAACATAAATGTATGTCAAAAAGGTATGTCAATCTATCAAGTAGTTGTTGAGATATTTCAGTCTGAACCAAAGTAGCCTGGAGGAGTGACTTAGCGACAGAACGTCATTGTAATAGAGCCATGCAGCTAGCATGGTTAAAAATGTAAAAGGTTAAGAGGTTTCAAATGCAAGCAAAGATAGTGAGCCTCTATCCCTTTTTAGATCAACATTGATAAAGCCTTCTATATTATAGACTGTAACAGATCTGGATCCAAAAATACATGTTTCAAAATAATGTCAGCCACAGCTGCACTTCTGACTGGAACAGTACTGTACTTGTTAGCTTGAAGCCTTAGCTTACTAAGCACTCCAGGAGGAAGCATGGTGTACCATTGAGGCCACGCGGATTTCAATAGCATAAATCATTCTAGATAGATAGGTGGCTCTAGCGCAGGGTAGTCATTTTCACTGCTAGAGTTTAAGACATATGATTGTTCTTGTGCTAACTTCCCTCCTCCACCACCTTATCCTCTTATGATTATGATCAATTATCCACTTATAATTACAGCCTGGCAGTAACTCAGCTTATGGGCACTGGCACTTTATATAATAGCCTGTAATAATGCTGTCAGTCACATTTCACATAGTCCACACTTTCAGGCTCTAGCATCTGCTGAAATTAATTCTTCAGTAAAATAGATCAGTTCAATTTTATCAACAGAAAGGGGTCTCATGTTATCAATGATTGGACAGGGAGAAAAGAGTAAAGATTGTTATCATTGTGAGATGATTTGGTTTTCCAGCAAGAAATAATAATATGACATGATAAAGAAATGTGGTGAATACAAGTTTGACACATGTATAACCTAATACAATTGAATGTATTCAGATTAATTACAGCAGGATTTTAAGGGTTCAAAACAATGTCGAGCAAACTAACACAAAAACTGTAAAAAAAAAAAAAAAAAAAAACACTGTTTGAAAGCCTTTGTCTTTCTCTTCTTATCACCCTCTCTCTTTCTCTTTCTGTTTGGCTCTCTCCCCAACCCCATTTAACTCCAGTTTGAGAAATAGAGCAAAGCAAACTGTCTGAAGAGCCACTTCCTGTTGTGTACTTAAGATCCCTGTCATGTGATAGTTTCAGTTGAGGCGAGTGCGTGAGGCCAGTATGAGGGGAGGGAATATGGTGGCACTGCTGATCTTGCTGATGTGAACACAGCTCAGACCCCCCCACTCCACCCCACACCCTGATTGTGTAAAGTGTCGAGTCAGCCAGTGTTGTGTGAGAGCCCCCGAGCCCTGCACTACTCATGCACAATCACTACACACACATCCACGTGCACAGTGGTGCCACAGATGCATAGTGGACTGTATACATGTTAATAACCCACCTACACTCAATTTATACTGACCCAAATCTTTATAAGGTAAAAGGTTAAATGTAGCTACTGCTATCATACTTGATTGTGATTATTAATTTCAAACCTTGATTATGTGTTAGTGTTTGTAGTTTTACCCTAAAAGCACATGTGTGCCATGGCTTTTGCTTTATTTCTGTTGGTGGTTTACCTTATGATGATCACCCACCCACGGTCTTAGTTTACCTACTTTTTATTTCATAGCTACATTACTGCACAAACACGTGCAGATCTACTTTATGACACAAAACGTCCACCTACACACTGAAGCTAGCTTAGCTGTGTATGCAAATTGGAAACTGAAAGCGCCTTTGAAATACCTTTGCTTTACTTACATGTTCTTTGTCTCTTTTCTCACCCTCCTCCCCACTTTGTCTCTTTCATTCTCAGGTGAAGGATATAAAGTACGTGCAGGCCATGCTATAGAGAGCTCACTGTTATATGACCTGGAAGCTGCTAATTTGCTTAAAAACTGAATAGAATGAAGAAGCCAGTAAGATGAAGAAAATAAGTGTGGAGGATTAGCTACCCTGATGGAAAGACCTCTCAAAACATCTCTCCACTGACACAATAATGACCTGGAATTGAATGAAAACCTTCACTTTATCCTGACAAAGAGATTGTTACATCTCAGTTATAATGTATATGCTGGTGCTTATTTAGCCTGAAAAAGAATTAACATTTTACCACGTGTCTAAATGAATGATAAAGCTACATACACTGTGGTACACAGCTAGTTTGAGCCACTGATGAAGATGGATAGATGGTGGTGCGTCCAGTAACTGGAGAGTGCTAAATGAGCTAATGTGTAAGTGGCTTAATTTCTGGATGATTGAAAGCAGATAGCGTTTTAACTGACCAACAAAGGGACTCTTGACATCCCTAGATGTGCAACTGCAGATAGCAGTAGTTTCAAGTTTTATTGAGCCTGTGAAAGGCTTGGTAGACAAGGTAGTTTAGTTTATACAATGAATCCTAGAGACAGTGTGGAGATGATGGAGACCCAGGCAGAAAGTCAGAAGGAGAAACTGGTTGGAGACAAGGTCAACCCTGAAAATGACATTGATGGAGAGGATGACAAAATCCCCGGGGCCTATGACTGCAACATCTGTGGACGCAGCTTCCCGTTCCTTAGCTCTTTGTCGCAGCATATGAGACGCCACACAGGTGCACGCCCTTACAAATGCCCCTACTGTGACCACAGGGCTTCTCAGAAGGGCAACCTCAAAGTTCACATTCGCAGCCACAAACTGGGCACGCTCTCCAGCCACCACTCCAATGAAGACGAAGAGGGTGGGGCCGATGAAGAGGAGATGAGTGTTTCAGAGGGTCTTGATGGAGGTACGAGTCCAACTAAGAGTAGCTCAGCCTGTAACCGGATGATCAATGGGGATAGTGGTGAGGAGTGTCGGAGGAAAGTGCCTGGGAGGAGCATGAAAAGAGAAAAGTCTGTTACAGACCAGAGACCTTACTGTTGCCGTCTGTGTGGCTATGAGGCCCATCGAGAAGACCAGCTCCTCAGCCATATTGAAAAAGTCCACATAACAGCAGACACAGAAGAGGAGACTACTGTTAAGGAAGAGGCTGTGGCCGAACCTGATGTCCTCCAACCCCAGAGTGATGGGACCTTCCCCTGTGAGACCTGTGGCCAGGTTTTTACCCAGGCCTGGTTTCTGAAGTCACACATGAAGAAGCATGCAGGAATCCTGGACCACTGCTGTCGTATTTGTGGACGACGGTTCCGTGAAGCTTGGTTTCTTAAATCTCACATGAAAACACACAACACCAAATCCAGGTCACGGTCAAAAGCAGATTCAGCTGAGCTTCCAGCCACCATCAACGATGTAGCCCAGGATCCTGATATTGTCACCGGTTCTGTTACATCCATCTATCAAATGTGTTCCAAATGTGGGAACCTGTTTCACAGCAGAGAGAGCCTTAGGGCCCATGAAAAAGTCCACAATCTCAGCTATGGCAGGAAATCCGAGAGCCAATGCAGACTCAGTAATGATGAGGATTCACCAGCTGCTAAGAGACGTTACCTAGACTACTTAAACCTCCAGCCTCCTGAGGAAAAGATGCTGGATGAAGAGAAGAAGATGCTAGGTCAGAGAATCCCAGAGCTAGATCCAGTTTGCAGCTACCAGGCCTGGCAATTAGCTACTAAGGGAAAGGTTGTGGAGCCTGTGGAGCCTAGTTTCAAGGCCTCCTATGGGGGGGGGAGTATGGGGGAGGATGCCCTTGCTGGAGCTGCTGTAGTTTTTGAGAAGGAGAGCAGCCGTTATGTCCTGCAGGGTCAAGAGAAACGCAGCTCAGGGCGACGCAGCAGCTCTGGTTTGGGAAGCCATGCTTCTTCAGGTGACCGGACACCAGACAGCTTTAGCGACTCAGAATACAGACCTTCGTCTCGCCAGGACCGGCGGCGACACTCTCAGTCCTCCAAGTCCATCGAGTGCTTTGAGTGCGGGAAGGTGTTTCGCAGTCGTCACCAGATGACCGTCCACCAGCGGGTCCACAGGAAGGATGGAGGTAGGACATCTGTGGGGGACAAGGAAAGAACTGCAAGAGAAGATCGATGGGGCTCCACCAGTGATCCGGAGTCAGGTTCCCCAAGCCGGCCCAGCACACCAGGGTATGGAGACTCTCCACCAGCTTCCACCATTGGAGACCAGGCCTCAGATATGGGTACGGCAAACTCTGGAGAAATTGCAGGTTAGTCAACATATTCTGTATGTTTTTTTCCCTTGTACATTGATTTTAAATTATTATCTATAATCAGAGGTACAATGTAAGGGCATTGAAAAACCTATCTTCAATTTTATTGCCAAGTCAGTATTCTTTTTAAGTCTTTTGAAGATACTGAACCAACATTCTAGTATAAAACAATAGGAAAGTGTAACATAAGTTCACTAGATCTGTGGGACTAATGGTGGCAGAAATGACTGCAGCCCTTTACAAGCCTCCCACTGGAGGTTCTGACTCTGTCACTCTGTTGTAAACATCTGTTGATGAAATGTGCTTTGTGTAGTTGCAGCTCTTTAGCTCATCAGTCTGAATGAGGAATGGAAAGAGAAGTGGAAACTAGAGCCACCGTGTGGCAAAATGTGAAAATTACATCTGACTTCAGCTTCTTTTATAGAGTGCCACACAAAAATACTATCAAATATGGTCAATAAACTTTAACTGCCACTGAAAATTCTGTTTACGAAAGTGCAATTACATTGTATCACAGAGCAATAAAGCTAACAGTTGAGTGAAACTCTGTGCCTTTCAGTGGCATGTCAGTAGAGGAGAGGGCATTTTTGGAATGCCTATCATTTTTTCACCTCCACAACCAATAAACACAGCAGAGCAAAAAAAAAAACCTACCCATGCAAGGGCAGAACACCAATAATCAGGGCTGAAATATGCTAAAGGAAGGATTCATGTGTATGCGGGGATTCAGAGCTCTCTGGCTTTTGTCTTTTAACTTTCAAACTCACTGAAAACACTGTTTGTACATGTTAGGATAGTGGATAGCTATGAATTGTAGTGATTGCTTCCATTCCTCCCTGTTAGTACAGACATTCAAAAATAGCAATAGCATTTCTTCAGGCCTGATCGAGCTGTGTGCTATTTTAGGTCTTCCTGTCTCAGGAAACTCCCCTCACCCCCCTTATCTGCATGTGAATATGTTTTTTGCTCTTCTTATTTTGTCTTTGCCATGCAAATCTGTCTGTATGTTTCTTTTTGCTTTTCACTGATGTTGTTTATTGTATTACAACCAATTATTACTTATGAAAAATCATAACAGCCCTGTATTTTAGCAGTTAAAGCCGTGGTTAACTTCCTTTATAGGAATACATGCAGTGTATTGTATTCACTCTCCCCCAAACCATTGGCATTCTGGTGTCTGGTTCAGGATTTGTATTTGGAAAACAAGATATTTTTATCTCATTATATACACTGTATATAAATATGTATACTTTATCTGATCAAACAAAGTGCAATTCAATATAATTTGTTGATGCATTATTTTGCTGAAATGTATTAATATTTGTGACAAAACAAAATTATATAAAAATATACAATAATTCAGTGTTTATCAAAATAATATTTTTGCCAAAATGTTAAGGATTCTGTCCATCTGTACATCCTTTTCTCTATACCTTTCCTCCCTGTCCCCTCTGACTCCTTCTTAATCTCTAAGGTTACCTCCTGTGACACTTTCACTGTCTCTCATCCACTCTTCTTACCACTGAGCCAGCCAGGCTGCCTGATGTCTGAGGGATTGGTTATTTATAGAGTCACCTCCCGATGGAGAGGGATTCAAGCAATGGGGAAAGAGACACTCAGAGGACACTTTAGTCACAAACACTCTGATGTCCCTTACAGCCATTTAGCTACTTTTTGGGAATGCAAATGAGAAGTGACAGTGTTCATGCACATGCCAACACGATAGGCTTTTAGACAAATTTGTTATAGATTGATAACATTTTCCTTGGTGGTAACTGCTGTGCAAGTATAGTGAGGAATAAAAAACCTATTCACACAACTGTGGTTATTGAAGCTTTGCACTATACACATCTACATTTTTCAGTTCAGTTTCACTAGCCTACTGGTGAGAGCTGACATCCATGCATTCCTTTGAACAGCTCTATACAAGTGTGAAATTGGGGTTGCTTTTGTAGGTTTCAGTGACATAGCTTCATGGATAGTTTAGATGGTCGCTGTGTTTGTTTCCAGGATACATATTGTATGTTGTTTACTCCACCCTTTACAAGACTAGAGTTACTTCAGTGACAGACTGTCAGCACAATGGCATACTTAATTGCTTTACTCTTGCACTCCTGTTGGGCAGCGTTTGTGTTAGGTCGTGAGTGTTGCTATGTTTGTGTACATGTGTGAATATGCAAGACTTATTCAGGGTTGCGTGATACTTACTTTGGAAGGACAATACGAGTATTTTGGGTACAATGCTAATGACAATCAGGATATTCAGTTACTTACTTCAGTTCTTGACTCTGACTGCTTAATAACTGATTACCAAAAGGCCATTATCAGCCTGATGAACAGGAGACATTAGTCTAACCACCCTCCCTACTAAATTGCCCAGCCCCGGAGCTTCACCTTGGCAGAGTCTGAGCTGTGAATGTTGGTCACTGTTGCCAACAGGAAGCCCAATGAAAACCAGATGGCAGGTTACTGGTGTTATTGTAAAAAAGAGGAGGGGTAGTGGAGAGTACCACAATATTCTACTTACAGAATCTTATTGTTTGATCATAGAATAAAATATAATATATCTTTATTGTCTTTGGCTTTGGCTCACCCAACACAGGAAACAACAACACATTTGTCCAAACTTCTGACTGGTACTGTACATTATAGAAGACTTTAGCATGGGCATATATGTATATGTGTATAAGATGACACTCTATAAACTGTCCAATGTCGCATTTTTATGATTTTATGTACAACACTTCTGAATTCCAACAAGAGGATTTTCATGTTTTATACTACTTTATTTTTAATAACCTACTTCTACTACCATAATTCCTTTTTTTTTAATGTATTAACTTACATACTTATTCTCTTCATTCTCGAAATTGAACAGTCTAGTAGATACAAAGTTGTCAAGTGACAACAATACTATTCACTTGTAATGAAAGACCACAAACGCCATCGTGTGGGGAATGTGTAGAGCTGCACTTCAGGAATTATCAATATTGATTCAATATAGTAAACAACTGTATGGTAATGTTTGATAATATGGTGTAATTGTTTCATACCATATAGACCATAATACATTCCAGCAATTATCACAGAGATGAATCAACAATTTTTTGAATCAATTTCAACATCTGAACATGATAAACACAAAATTATATAAAGCATATATATATATTTAACAGGGATCCTGTGTATCCTTGAACAAATATCTAATCCTTGAAACAATATCTAATGATGTGTTTTCTTATTTTTGTAATAATATGTTTATTTTCCTTGTAATACAAGTAATTGTTTTATTTTGGAATACCTGTAAATGTAAAATATAATATGGGAATACTGGCCAATACTGCCGCCTGGTGACTGTTCATCAAAACTACATCTGGATGGTACAAGATAAATCTGGCACAGTGGGCTGACATAAAGAAGTCTGACTTATAGCTGGTAGTAGAGAAGAGTGTAATTTAGATGATTTACTTTGCATTCCTTTGACCTTTATGTTGTCATTCATTTTCCCTACAGAAGAGAAGCCTTACATCTGCAACATTTGTGACTTTGTCACCACAGAGTTAAAGACATTCTCCACTCATGTTCGAGTCCAACACCCGGCTGCCCCCAGAGACAGCCCCAGCCCCAGCACCAGCTCCAGCTCAGACAGAGGCACCCCCAGTGGGTATCCCAAGCTGAAGAAAGCTCTTCTTCTGGGTTCAAACAACTCTGCATCCCCTCCTCCTTACATTTCAGCTCGATCCTCATCACTCAATCCCAGCATAACCCCTGTGGATCTATGTGTGAGGGCTGAGGGCTGCAGGGGCATAGCGTCCCTAAACCTGGACAGTAAGAGCCTCCCTAGCCACAAGTGCTCCTTCTGCTCCCACTCCACCCGCTACCCTGAGGTTCTCTGGATGCACCAGACTGTTGCTCACCGCATCAACAGTAGTAGTTCGAATCTTGCTCCTAAATGGGCCCTAAAAAACAGCTCCAAAGGCTCCAGGGACAACTTGTTATCCTCCCGTAGACGCACTGGTCCACCTCCGGTCCTGGCAGGAAAGGAGTGTCCTCCGCTGCCTCCACTGATGCGTGCCCAACGCACACGGCCCCCTACCAATGCCAGTGAGGTTCCAAAGAAGAGCAGGCCAGCCAGTCATGCAGCCACACCATCATCCTCCTCTTCTACCCCCTCCTCTCCGTTCTCCAGGGGCTCCTTATCCACCTCAGGCACCCAAGCTGGGAGAGTCGCTGTCCGGCCTAGAAGCACCAGCAGCAACGTCGTCAGACACACGGAGGACCAGAGTCATCAGTCTCGCTTCAGACCCAAAGTGGATATTTACCCTCGGGGAGGCTCATTGTCTTCCTCCAGCTCCTTGGAAAAGAGCACTGGCACCCTCTCACGTTCCTCAGCCCCAAGCCCCAGCTCTGCAACAGCATCAAGAATTTCTGACCGCTACTTGATGCCTCAAGAGGGCCTGGGCTTCATGCTGTCCAGCAAACATGGCCTAACAGAGTACAGCCGAACTAGGGGTTCTCCTCATCAGCAGCTTCCCAACTCCCACAGCCAGGGCCGGGCTAACACTACGAGGGTCAGCACTATAACCTATAGCTCCACAGCAGGTCACAACTACGGAGCCTCCCAGGCACAAGGAGGTACCCTGCAGAATTCCTCCTCCTCCTCCTCCTCCTCCTCCTCCTCCTCTTCTTCTTTGCCTTCAGAGGCTCGTGGAGATGTGAAGCAGGAGCCAATCTCAGATACACCAGAGATGCCAACTGACATCCTTGGGTTCCTCAAAAACTACAGCCCCCATGAACTGGCTTCCCTCTACCACCGCTGGGGAGCAGCCAATGCCCTGCTGGATCCCACTGGTAAGAAGCGATATCTGTTAAGATTTTTTGACCGACTGACATATGAATTTGTTACATTTTGTAATAACACAAAGCAAATGTTTTGTTAGCTTAACTCTTTGTAATGTTATTATTCGGAAGAGGCTCTCTTGGAGAAAGTCTTGTGAAATCCCTCATCATCAGCTCACATACAAAATGCCCAGAGGATCTTTGCTTTGAGCTGGTATGAGTAGAATTGGCTCTACTTGAGAGGCTAAACCAGGAAAAGACACCCACAGTCACATAGAGCCACACTTAACGTATGCACCATATTCAATAAGGTATACGCACGATGACTCTCTTTCTCTCATACTAACTCGCCATCTGGCAGAAAGTGATTGACAGACACATATATTGCAGGATTCTGACAAGGTTTTGAATAATGCAGGGGACATCCGTTAAATGGGCACACACGTGTGCTCACATGTTTGTGAGATAAGGCCATATCTGGGGCAGCATGTGTGTCCATATGTGCTTGGGTTTTTAGATGCAAAAGGAGTGTATGTGTGTATTTATTTATTTTATTGTGAAAGACGTGAGAGAACCTTTGCTACTCTCAGGTCTGCGAGGCATGCCTAGTCTCTCGCTCCAGTCTCCCAGAAAGCTGTCACAAACTGTTTAGGTCACGGCTCCGCCTGACGAGAGACTCGTACAGATGCGAATAGAGGGAGGCAAAACAGAGAGAGAGAGAGAGAAAGAGAGAACAGGAAAAGAGAGAGAGATGAGACAGAATAATTACCCCACCAGCTGCTTTGGAAATGGTTATTACTGAACATCCACATTATTTGCCCATTTTCAGTTGTGTCTCTAAGGTCAAGTGGGGCTGTATGGAGCCAGGGGTCAAAGACAACAGCCCCAGAGCAGACGCATGACATTGCTGTCACCCGTCCAGGCGCATATCGTCACGATCCGCCGTAGCCCTTTGAGTCACATGCTATAAAGTGACCTTTTTTGAGCAACTGAGTCTTTCTCCCATTTCTCTCTGTAATATGTGTACAAGTGTGTGTGTGTATGTGTGTGTGTCCGGTTGTGTTTTCCGTGCAGCTCTGTCTTGTCTTTCATTAGTGCATCAGTGAGAAGGGCTGGCGGCCCAGAGTAGAAGTAGAGTATCCAGAGGCCAGCAGTTGGGCTGCCAGAGACACTCTCTGTCACCTCCTCCGCCTCCCTGTCCTCCTTGTCCTGCTGTGTCCCTCCAAACCCACCCCCACCCCTCCTCCCACACCACAGAAACATACACACACTATTGGGCACTGCCCAGGTATATACTAGCCTCAATGCTTTGGGGGGTTGATGTGTCTGCTGGTGGTTTGAGCAGCAAGAATCCCACCAAAACCCCCAGGCCTGTTATCTGTCAGCAAGAGAGGTCACGGGAGTGCCTGTGTATGTGTTTGTGTAATTAAGTGGGTGTGTGTGTGTGGGGGGGGGGGGGGTAGTGGTCGCATTGTCATCAAATGGATCCAACCATCTTTAAATGTTTTTCCATGTGCTGCTGTCCCTGTGGCTCCAGCTGCTCTGAACACATTTACAGGCAAAAAAATATGATTAAAACATGACTGACAGGTCCTTATGAAATAATGTAATGTCTTAAATACAGCCATTCCAGTTTTCCTCATCATGTAAAAACAGGTTTCTTTATGCTGAATGTCCACTCTCTTAGCCCCTCAGTATGAAATCTATCTGCTTTGCCAAAAACAGTTGGGCTTCATGTCCCTAAACAATATATTTCCTGGTGGCATTTTTCTTAAACTGCCTCATTATAATTTTAAAACTCTCATTAACTATGTCTAAATAAACTAGGTTTATTTATTTTTATTTGTCTTAAAGTAAAGTTGGTCTACAGTAAATCCTTTTACATAAACACACAGGACCTTCAATTTAACATTTTTGTGACCAAGATACATACTAGGTGGTGAATTTACAATTTAAAAATCCACTTGTGCTCACTGGTGAACGCTCTATGTAATGGTAACACTTCTACATGACCTCAAACCTAGTTTTGCATTTTAGTACCACCATTTCTTATTTCTTAATAGCTGACACATATACCAATACCAATATATCTGCATTAGCTAATATAGGCTGATATATGGGCTGACTTATCAACAATGGTTTAATCCTTTAACTACCTCTACTAAGACACTCATCGTGTCATGTCACATGACAGAATTTATAAGTTTTGAATCAACAAGATTTTTCTTTTTGCCGTTTAAGGCTGTAACATGTAAAGCTGACTTGTGCATGTAATAGGAGTGTTGTGTGTGTGTGTGTGTGTGTGTGTGAATGTGTGTGTTTGTGTTTAAAAGTAGCCAGCGTGTGCCACAGCCTATGCCTCACTTTCCTCCTTTGGACCAAACACACAAATATACAACTCTTGAAACACATACACATGCAGAGACACACACCTGACATGTGACACACGGGCAGCGGAGCGGGCACATCACAGCCGGGGCGTTTTAATTGCCTGTAATTTATGCGGTGTGTGTGTGTGTGCTGTGTGTGCCTGGCTGTCAGCCTCTGAGATGATGCTGTGTGACAGCTGCAGTCCAACCCCTGGAGCTAGCCGCTCATAATGACACATTAGACATACTAATGATTCCTGCGCGAGTCCACTACTGACGCTACCTACCTCCACCGCTCCAGCCAGGCTGTGTGCTTATGTACACCCACTCACTATCTGCCCATTATTGACCTTTACATCTTCATTCAATCTCTGCAAACACTGCCACATGAAAATGTCTTCTGCCTCGGAATAAACTGATGCTGATGCCCACCTTTTCCACCACTCTTCTCAGAAAATGTCACGTGAAATCTCAAAGCATATGTGATTTTAGGACACACTGGTCTTTGTGTGCAACCATGTATCTTTGTATTTCATATTTTCCTTGTTGACATATTTTAAACAGTGAATTGTCTTTTGGTATATGAAATCAAGATTTCATGTGAAACCAATGCCAACGAGTGCTCATGCGCTGAATCCACCTTTCCTCAAGGGAGTGGCATTGTTTGTAATATGGATTCATTTTAAAACTCACCTGTGATTTACGAATACACACTCTGTACTTTACTCTAATAGTCATTTTACACAGTCATTTTAGCATCTATCAAATGCGACACATTTCATTGTGATGTCGTTTGCAGAAAGTCCTGTACACGCTATGAATGCTACTTTATTTCTCCCAATGTGGGGATTTTTGAGAGCACTATATTATGCATTAGAATTCACTCCCCATAAGTAAATATAAATGGATTTCCTACACAGCCCATGTCAATCTGTTTGGTCCATCTGTTTGATTCATATGACTGTTATATGAGAAACCTGTGATGTCTTGTTGAGTTGCTTTCTAGTACTTTGTGCTTTTTTTGTACTTTTAATTGTGTTTTTCTCTTTCTCCTGTGTGTGATCAGGGATGCTGAGGTCTCTCATGCGGCAGGGACAGTATTTCTGTCATGAGTGTGGGAAGAGTTTCAGTCAGCCCAGCCACCTGCGCACCCATATGAGATCCCATACAGGTAAATAGACAGTGACACACAAACACACTCAAAGGAACACACATCACATACATACACATACATCCAGTGGCTCAACAACATAATGGAAAACACCTCATAAATCAAATAAATCACAATTTTAAACTTGACCTGTATTTATCATCTTTTAACCCTTGTGTTTTGTTGGGATTGGCTTTACTTCCTTAGTGTTAGGGTCCAACAGACTTTACTGCTTTATGTGCTAAAATAATAATGATAATTGGGAAATGAACCATTTTCCCTTTACATCTTCTTGTCTTATCTTCTGACCTTGTTAAAACCCAATATGTAAAAAACATTAAAGTGGTAACCCTTCCATTTACCTGAGCTTCCACAGTTGATTAAGGTGACACTAAATGAGGAAATTGTTAATGTTGTATATATTATATGGGCTATCCATGAACAAGTATTATGTATATTTCTTTGTATTCTATATGTATTTCTGCCCCCTTTATTTTGCCAAAATGTTATTCACAGACAAAGAAATGTTACTTCTGTTTGATGTCAATTACATGACACATTACACCAGAACTGAAAATGAGCAGTATCAAGGTGAGTAAAAACAATGTCAGCAATGCTTTTTGTGCTATTAAATAGGGCCCTGGGTCTCCAGGACCCCAACCAGAACAATGAGGTTAAAGAGGTCTGACTAAAAGCCCTTTATCATGAGTTTCAAAGCCATAATCCAGTTGAGAGACCATTGGTTACAAAAACTGTAAAATTATTTAAAAGAGAAAGGTATGACAGACATAGACAAACAACCTCAGCAAATGCCAACTTAACAAACTGCATGTAAGAAAAGTCCAGCGTCCTGCTTTAACCTGTAGAACAACCTTATTAGCTACTTGTTATTCATGTATTACTTGAGGTTACATTTCTTTGGGCCACTCCTTCAACAGTCACTCATTCCTGTGACACCTGTGCACACATACATCATCACCCTCTCTATTTATTCACACAGAAACACTCACATGAGATATAGAGAATATATGCATGGGGATTCACATTCTCAGCAATATGTCATCGTCTGACTCTCCGCACGTCTGACTACGTTCCTGCATTCTCCAAAATAAATCAAAACCGATATTTTTGTTCAGTTGAGTGTGACAGCCGGTCTGTGAGTCCTTCCCCGCCCTCGGCTGGGCAGCTGTCTCTATTTTTTAAACTGAAACATGATTTGCTCCGGATACTGACCTGTGACAAATTGTATACATTATTAATCACATGTCAATTAGAGAGATGGAATTGTGCATTCTAATGAAGCAGAAAAGCATTTGTCCACGCCAGCCTTATGAATCCATTTGCATGCGTCCTGATGCCATTCACTAAAGAGCTTGATTTAGACATCCTGCCTTTTCCTTTACTTTCTTCTTCTCCCCTCTGCTCCTCAGCGTCCTTTCCTTTCCTTTCCGTTCCTCTCATTTCCACTCATTTCAGCCCTTCTTATCTCCCATCCTCTTTCTTTTTCCTTCCCCTTTTTTTTTCCTTTCTCATCTCATCATCCTCTTTCATTTCAGTTATTGTTTTGGGGTAATCCCACTTTTGCCCCTCTGACCTTTCCTCTTGTTTTCTCTTTCCTTTCCTTGCCTTTTCTTTTCTTCCTTTTCACTTTTCTTTCTTGTTTCCTCTCATTTCACCTTTCTCCTCTCCATTTTCTCTTCCCTCTTGTTTTCTCTCATCTTTTCTACACTTCTCATCCTCTGTCCTTTTACCTTCTCTCCCCACCACTAGCCTCTTCTCCCTTCCCCTCTTTCTCTTTCCTTTTCCTGTCTTGTTTTCTCTCCTGTCCTCTTCCATTCCTTCTTCCATTTTTTCCCGCTTATCTCTTCTCCTTTCCCCTACTGTTTGTCTGCCTTCCTGTGTTTTCCTTCGTTTCTCCTTTCCTCCTCTTCCCTCCTCCGTCCTGTCATGTCCATCACCCGGGCCAGCAGTGATCACAGTAGACAGTGAGATAAGTAGCTTCTTTATAGAGAGTGTGAATGATATGTGGCACAGCCAGTGATTCTAAGTGACAGAGGCCAAATGGTAAGTGATGCAGTGCTCAGCTTCCCCCCAAGCCGTATTGTAAACACACACACATGCCCATGCACAGGGTCTGTAAACACTCGACGAGGCTGTAATTAATGTTGTCACTGACGGTTGTCTTCAGCATGGACGTACACACGCAGAAAAGGCCAGCCACCTCGAGGCCTCTATTAACATGCGTCATATTAAATCACTGACTTGCCTCCACCAGGTTCCATCATCATCATCGCCATCATCATCACTGCCAGCTCCCCTCTATTAGCAAGGGTGCTGGTGGCAAACGCAACTGTGTGGTGGTGGGAAAAAATGCTTGTGTGGATCTGGTAGAGCTTTTAACTGAATGCCCTCCTCCCCCTTCCCTGCCTCCTCCCCCTCCTCTCTCCCCCCCATCCTCCTTCTCCCCCAACAGTTGGGTTTGATTTTAACGGACTCCACAGAGGTACTGACGCTCACACCACCGCTTCTGAAGCTCCCAAACAAGTATGTGGCACAATGGCTAACCACTGGGCTCCCTCATCGCTTCTGCATGTTTCTTCTTCTTCTTCTTATTGTCTCACCTCCACATGTGTGTGTCTGTGTCAGTCCCACACCCCCATCCTTTTGTGAGTGTTTTCTTTTTTGTGTGTGTAACAGTCACATGTGGCACCCTCTGCACCTGGCATTAACACCTGGCATTATCACATGCTGCTGGATCGCACCTAAAATTAGCGTGTGTATCCAGTACACACATCACAGTTGTCTCATTGAAGCTTCAGTTTTGCTTTGAAAACTTTAATTATAGTCACTTTCATGTTTTAATTACACATGAAGGATTGATGATTCTCTTTTTAATTGAGAAAAAGCTGCCCGATGCTTGTGAATGTCCCTTAGTACCTTATTGGATAAAATCAGAAGCACATACTGTAGCTTTTTGTACTTCTTTAGTTGTTAATTTTCCACCAAGCCAGATTGTAGATTATTTCAATACATGATGCATCACTTATTATGCAAGTGTGGTTTTGACTTTGCCTGCACTAAATTTACACTTCTCAATCAAATCTGTAACCATGTCCAAAGGTGCCTCTAAAGCACATTTTGAGTTTATTTTCCCAATATATGTGCTTCTTTTTTTCACAAATTGATATAACACAACATCAATTCAGCATATAATCAATTGATACAAACTCAATCAATCAATTTATGTCAATGACCACACAGCTTAACTGTTGGAATTTGATTTACAACAGTGAATGTGCATTCTGGTGTGGTAGGATTTTTTTTAATGTTTCAAACATATTTGGAATGTTTATCCAAAGAACAACATACTGGTACTTAGCAAGATGAGTGATTCTACGTGCAGACATATGCAGCTGCAGTGTATACTGCAAACTGCAGTCAAAGCATTTGACTGTCAGTTATTAACAACTGCATATCATTTTCTATGTTGGCTGTTGGCTCATCAATAATAAAGGGCATGAGTTTTTTTTATTTGCTTTTCAGCTGCTCTTTGTTTTTTAAATTTCAAAAGACAGTTGACATTTTGACATGCAGCTAGAAATGTCTGCATGTAGGGTAAAGATGCATGGATTATCATACAGAAGAGCTCTATCTGAAGAACTCAAACTTGATCTACAAATAATAATAATTTCTAGGAAATGCACCATGAAAGGATCATAGCATTAAGGTCCTAGATTCAAAGACAGAGACTAGATTTAAAATAATTTGTTGATAAATATTAGTCAATTGACAAAGATTTACATCTATATTTACAGTTTATTAATCATTTAGGCAACTTTCAAGCAAAAGAAACACAATTCACTGGTCCAGCTCCCCAAAAGTGAGGATTTGTTGCTTTTCTTTGTATTATATGATAGTGAATGAAATATCTTTGGGCTTTGGGCTGTTATATATGAGACATTTGATTGTGGTTTAGGAAGAAACATCATACATTACAGACCTAACAATTATTAAATTAAATGAGAAAACAGATGAACCAATAATGGAAATGATTGCTGTCCCTAGAAGCTGAAGCAAGAAAAAAGAATGTTGAGGATTACCACTTTGGTGGCAAGTGTAAATGGGTTTTAACACAACCATGTAACAACTTTAAGAGCTACAAATAGATTAAGAGTTTTCAAAGTTAGTCACAGAGACAAGCATTGAGGCAGTGGGAACAGAGGAGTAAATCTGTTCTGCTTTGACATTCGGAGAGAGCTGGGTTCTACACACTGCGCCTCCATCTTAATTAATCACACGCATCACACACTCACACACCCACATAGACTCAGATTTACTGCACACTATGAATGATGGGAGCAGGCGTAGCAGAGGGGTCCAATTAGATGTAGTGTTGACGCTGCTTTACGGTGACGATAACCTTTAGTATAATGTACTGCACCGGTTCCGTCAGCGATGTTTCCTCGCAGGACGATGTCGTGGAGGTTCTAGCTTTCCTCTCACGTCTCACCCTCGCCGTCTCTCCAGCTGTTTTTGTGTGTGTGTGTGTGTGTGTGTTTTTGGGATTTTTGTGTGATTAATTATACCTTTTTTTGTTTTTATCTCTCTCTCTCTCTCATCCTTACCCCCTCTCCCCTTCTCTCCGTTGTGTTTCTGATGATGTATGATAACAGCTATATTTCCTTGTTTCTTCTTTAGGGAGAAGGGTGCGGGAGGGGCACGGGGAGTCATTTGTTTTCCCGCTTTGATACTCTTCCATTTATCAAAATGATAATTAGGTGCAATTAAATGGCAATCTCATTTGTTTTGTTCAGGTGTGTGTTGCTTATTCTTTTATTATTTTTTTATATTTTTGCAGAGGTGTCTGTGCCATTGTAGGTCAGTCTAATTAGAAGAGGTAGTGTGTGCCAATTGTGTTTTAGAGTTTGTGTGTGTGTAAGGTGCTTAGGGTGGCCCGGGTGATTGAGAGAAATACACAGAGACAAAAGTAGGACTGTTCAGACAGGGGATGTGTGGCGCTCTTCTCCTTATGGCAGGAAAAAGGAAGATTTACTCCATCTGGGTCAGGACAGAGAAGCAAAGTAAACTTTTTTCATGAAATTAGATGTAAAAAATTTACTGTAAATGCTGCTCTTGACCTGCATAATGTTTCCCCATTTCTAGTTGAGTGCCATCGTGTGTCTTGGTTTATATTTGTCTTTGTGTTTGCTTGTTTCTCCGTCTTTTTTTTGCTTCCACTGCAGCAAGTCTCATCCGTGGTGGTCTACATTGTTGTGTCTTGCTAAATGCCCCATGTATTCAAAAATTTTAAAAAGTCCTGTCCTTTCCAAATCCTATGCATGACGTCCTCTCTGGCCTCCACCTGACCTTTCAACTGAATGTGTGTATACTGTGTGTGTTTTCCTAAGGGGAGAGGCCATTCTGCTGCCAGCTCTGCCCATACCGAGCCTCTCAGAAAGGGAACCTAAAGACGCACGTCCAGAGTGTCCACCATATGCCTTTTGACAACAGCCAGTACCCAGACACAAGGAGCTTGTTACTGAGCCAGGGGGAGCGAGGAGAGCTGGCTGCCAAACACCTACCATTGCAACAACAACAACAACAACAACAACAGTAAATCACTGATAGACCAGGTTCTGGACTTACTGGACCAGACTAGTCAGGGAATCACACACCCGGAAATCAGAGGAGTGGAAGCAGGACTCATGCTTGACTTTTTGAGCCTCTCAAAGATTTTTCTACAATGAATCTTGAAGTTGTAGTTTTTGAAAGTTTTTTCCCCCTTTAATAAAATAAGAGTTAGTTAAAGCTGTGCTAGGCAATTTTAAAATCACAACGTGGTGTTGAAGCAGAGAAGAGGACATTTTGAAATTCAGGTGTCAGGTGTGCGCACAGGTGGGACATTTTCTCCACGTGGAAGAAATTAAGAGTGAAATATGTGTCTCCTCAGCAGGAAAGCTGAACTCACCAACGGTCGATCGTTTGCTTTTCTTGGTCTTCTTTAGTATGAAGGTTGGCATAAATAAGCAGATCGTGTCTAGTTTACATCACCTTGAAAGGATTTCTGATTATAGAAGCCCTCAAAATTCAAAGAGTTACCTCTTGCTGCCATTTTGGAGGTACCAACAAGCAAAGTTGTCTAGTGCAGCTTCACAAAAAAAGCAACGTTTTCATGAATAGAAGTGGAGAAACTGAACTTGAATGCAACTGATAGCTAAATCAAGGACTGTGGCATTGCATGGCTGCTGTAGTTGCACCCCCTTTCCCTTTTTAATTTTCTTTTAGCTTTATTGTACACATTTGTGCATTTCTCAGGACACCAATCATCAAAGATGAGAGGAGAGAGAGAAGATGCTCTGCAATTCATCAACAGTCCACTGACACACTGCAAACTCTTTTCCTCTGGGTCAAGTCATGAAGATGAAGACTTGCATCTGTCTGTGTGTGTGTGTGTGTGTGTGTGTGTGTCTGTGTGTGTGTGTGTGTGTGGCTGCGCAACTCACTTCCCTCCACTCCAGTCAAATGTTAGGAGTGCAGCGACCACTCTGATGCCGTGTAGCTGATGATTATAAGGAGGGAGAGAGAGAGAGAGAGAGAGAGAGAAAACGCTAATGGGGGTGTCTGCTTTAGTGCTTATTAAAAAGAGTGTTCGTATTTTAATAGCCAAAATAAATGAGAGTACCATTTTTATGGTCATTCAATTATTGTCTATTTAAGAGGAAGGGACTAAGTGGAGGCAGTTTGCCTCCATAACTCCGTCACATTAGGGAGTGTTTCCGACACTTCTAACTTTGAATTGACTGACTCCAAGACAGTGGGAACAACAGGAAGACTCTAGCTCGGCTGTGGATTGCACAGATTCAATTCCAACTTGTATGCAAAAATAGAATATGGTACCACTAGATGCATGTCAATTTCATATTTCTAAAAGGCAACAAAATGTTTTGCACTGTTGTTCTCCTTAACGCAATATGTGATGAAAGCTTCGGTAAACTAAACCAACAGCAGCACAAACCACCTACAAACCAATGTAGTGAGATGGGTCGCAAGATACTCAAACAGAGAATAGAGAATCAAAAACATACTTCTACACAAACTTAGGGTTCTGTTTTCTGACATTTCTAGACATAATTTATTTTACCCATTCAGGCCTTTAAAATTACTCAAATTAAGCAATTTAGGGAGGGAAATTCAGAGCCAGGCTAGCTGTTTCCCTCGGTTTTTAGTCTTTGTGCTAAGCTAAGCTATACAGCTGCTAGCTGTAGCCTCATATTTAATGGACAAACATGAAAGTGGTATTGATCTTCTCGTCTAACTCTTGGCAAGAAAGTATTTTCCAAAATGTACACTGGCAGATAAAACCGACGTATAATTCAACATGTCTGCAAGCATCCAACAGAACAAACAACCAGAGATGCAGTGCTGACTGTTTTACCAAAACATTTAAGCAGACTAATGAGCCAAACTCCCATGCCATCAGTCTAATTTCTTGAATGGTGATGTGAAGATTTGCATTCTAGGAGGAAAGAGTGAGGAGGTCAGAGAGAGCAGCCAGAGGTCAGGAGGCCAGGCTTCCTGAGAGTTTTGATGCCAGTTGAATTGTAGAGCCGTCACAGCCTTAACACAGGTGTGTGTGAGAGTGTGCATTTATGCGTGTGTTTGTGCATTCTTTCCAGACCTGTCCATATACTCCGGCCTCCCTCTAGATGCTTTGTATACTAGCCTACCTCCTTTGCAATGAAAGCCTGTTTGAAGTTTATCGGCTGGTATGAGGCAGGGACGGTTCTTTGCTAGGAGGAGATGTTTTCCTTGTGTCCTGGGCTTTGGTTTTTCTTCCCCACAATGGCCTCTGTGATTGAAAAATAAAACATTTTGGGGAAAATAAAAATAAAAGCAAGGCAGTTCAAAGCAGTTCAGACGTACAGAGCAAGAGTAGAACTGTTTGCAGAGACATTTATGTACGTATAAAATCAAAATTCACACCAGTTAAAGATTACGGAGCATACAGAGTACTGTACTTCTCGCCTTTTTGAGACCTCAGTAATTTTTACATGATGATGAAATGGTTACTATACCAGTGGGTTGTTGAGGTATGCATACAACGTTGTGTGCTTGAATATGCCTAATAATACACAAATGTGTATATTAAAGGTGTGGGTAGTGAAAATACTTGAAACGGATACTCTAGCCTTTGAGGTAGTGTAGTACTAATACCAATGTTGTACAGAATTCCCTTTAAGATTAACTCCTCAGTAATGAATTTGTACTCCGAAGTGTGACTTAGAAAAACTATGAAGCAGGAGTGAGTGTATGTAATGTAAACTGTATATCTGTAATCCACTCTTACCAAACCCTTATATACAGCGGTAGAAACCAAATGGCATTACTAGTGCACTTAGACTAGGTTACTGCTTTAACCGTTCTCATCTTGTCCAATTCTAGCTAAGGTTTCTTTGAGAATGTCTTTTTAATGGTGCCGGCCAACACTCTGCAATGTCATTTCTGGTTTAGAGGCTTTCTGTTAGGATGATTCCATAGACTTTAATGACAAACGATCTTATCTGTGACAGCTGTGTGGCACAGCTTTTTAGCTACGTTTCTTCATGGAAAGTTTGATAATGCTAGCTGCAGCAGTGCTTATTTTTTCATAAAGATGTAAGAGTGTGTTTTTAGTCTTTCTCTTTGCTAAACTGTAGGATTTGTTCAGTAGCTAGTCATGGCTGCCCTCCCAGAAGGGCTGGCAGGTGTTGTTCTTTTCTCTTTCTTTGGGTTTTTATCATGCCTCTTAAGTTGTATTATTTGTGTCCGTATTGCTTTTTTAAAAATTTCTTATGAACTTCATGATTAATTTACCTTAGACATTATTATTCAAAATGTATTTGGTTGATATCTGTATTTATTATCACTTCAAAAAGGATAAGAGGACAGAGGCAGACAGGTGTGTTTGTTTAATTAGATTTTTCTGGGTTGTTTTTGTTTTTATACCGTGTAGTTTTCATGCCAGCAGGCCGATGTGAAAGCTCTACCTCGTCTGAGCCATTCTCAGTTCTGTTACACTTTTGTACATCATTTCAAAAAGATGTAATGTCATGTCCACAATAAAGACACACAAAATGGCACCTGTTGGCGCTGTTTCATCTGGTTTTGCTTGTTTGTTTTAAATGTACCTCAGCCACTGTGACTGAACACGTCCAAGTTTAGATGAAAAAGCTTCACGGATTCAAATTTTCTTTTTCCCTTTTTTCTCAATTTCTTTTCACAAAGGACCATGCAGTGCTCTGTCTCTGAATACTGACAGGATTAAAACTGAGCATATTTTGTGTCTCTCGCACAACAATTATTGCCATGGTCACAAATTGGCATCCGATGTTACTGTCAGCACTGTGCACACTGAAGCTGTACTGGTATATCGTTGCTGAATATTGAATAGAGCCATCAGTCCATATTTCCTCCCTGACCACAGTTATAGCTGTTAGCTGTAGCTTAAAACTGTTATTTTTCTGTTTTACTATAATGCTGCCATATGGTTAGTATTGTCACCTTGTAAAAGGGTGGTCCTGTTTAAAACTAAATGTGGCCTTTATGTACCTGTGAAGTTTATATGTTGTCCTCAGCTGCTCTGGTTTCCTTACACAATCCAAACTACGGTGGCCCTGAAGTGCAGAACACAAACGCAAATCGGAAAACACAACACATTACCGAAAACACAACACATTAACAGAAAACACAACACATTAACAAAAACACAACACATTAAGAGAAAACACAACTAAGAGAAAACACAACACATTAACGAAAACACAACACATTAAGAGAAAACGGAAAGGGTAGGTACTTCTTCCGGAAGACGTGCCGGTGCCTATTAACAAGGATATGTACCTAGCTGGTCTCATGCACATTTAAGCGGCAAATAGCTCAATTTGTAAAGCACCGGCTTAGCATATGAGAGGTACCGTGTTCAACTCCCACATCCTCCAATGTTTTCGTTTTAAACAGCTTACAGAGCATTACCGCCACCTGTAAAGAGACAGACAGCGCGTCCAATCAGCAACGACCATAAGAACCCTCCCTTTCCGTTTTCTGTTAATGTGTTGTTTTTCCATCAAGAGCAAACAAAACAAATTAACAGAAAACACAACACATGAACAGAAAATGGAAATTTACAGTGTTTACTTTTATTTAATTTACAATATAAATTTCTCCACTGCGTGACTATTAAAGGATTTTTGATTCTGATTCAATGTTCACTATTATCAGGCATTATTT